>QOCX01000077.1:94977-115427 GCA_005959815.1 Sarcophaga bullata
CTAACCATGGCTTAATGTTGAAATTAAAGCATTAATTAATAAGCGAGACATTGCCTACAGGCGATGGAAGATGTTTAGAATAGCCGACTTGAAAGCCATTCATAAATCCGCATTAAAATTCCAAAAATATTGTTTTACAACAGGAAGTGCTCTTCCATGTCATAATACTTCTCCTGATGTTGATTTAAATCCTCTCAATGACAAAATCGTTAGTATCAATGTTCCCATCCCTGATAGTTTCACTAGAAAACCCATTTAGTTTTCGTTGTGTTAATCAGCTCATGGTTTTGTAATGCTTATCTGCGGTGAAATCGAATGCGATTGATTCTGATGACCTAGATCCTTTGTTTTTAAAAGCTTTGTTACCTAGACTTTTGCCTTATTTTACTCATTTATTCAATACGGTTTTAAATTTTATGTCGAAAATCATTGCCATTAAATCCAACAACGAATTCAATTCGCGAATTCAATTCCTGCCTAAAGTAATGAAAAACCTCATAGCTAGGCAAATAAATACTTATCTCGTAAGTAACAATTTCTTATCTGATAAACAGTCGATATTTATAAAAGCTAGGGGCTGCACTATTGCTTTAGTCAACGTAGTTGATGACCTTAGAGTGAAACTAGATGAATATTATAATTTTGATATGATTGGTCATTAAAAATATTATTGAAGAAACTTAAGACTCTCTTTCATTTTTCAAATTCAGCCTGTAATCCTGTAGATTTTTATCTTATGAACAGATATTACAACGTGTTTACCAAAACGGAAACATCTCGAATTTGCAAAACGTTGGAAGAGGTATACCTAAGGGACCAATATTAGGCTCTCTTTTGTTCTGTGTATACGTTAACGACCTATCTGATGTCTTGGATAATTGTAGCATGCACATGTACGCGGATGACGTTCAGCTTTATACGAGTATTTGATCAACTTTGATTTGCAGACAATTAGCAACTGGGCTAAGACCATGGACTTTGTATAAATCCCTTCAAAGCGAAATGTTTCTTGCTCTCCAGAACTAAGAAAACATTTGTTGTGTCGGATATAATTATCAGGGAAAATAAAATAAACTTTGTTGAATCGGCAACCAATTTGGTTATTATGTTTAATGGCCGGCTAACGTGGTCTAAGCACATTAATGTCATCATTGGTAAAGTTTATAGTATGCTTAGAAACTTATGGGCCGTTATATATTCGACTCCCTTTGCCATACGTATGCAATTGGCTAAAACGTATTTAATGCCTGTTCTTTTATGCGAATCTGAAATTTTCACAAACTGTACTACTGATCATAAGCGTAAACTTAACTTGGCTTTTAATAATAAAAATAAGTACGTTACGACCATGATTGATAAAAAAAAAAAGAATTTTTTTAAATCGACTATTATTTTAGTATTCTTAATACGTATTCTGGCCTTTTTGCTCTTGATTTTTAATGTCAAATTCTTTTAGTTTGTCTTTTTAGTACATTGCGCCTTATAAATCAGCAATATTTTATCAGCAATATTTTAAAGTCTAATTGTAACCTACCTCACCAAGTGCTTTAAAAATAATTATAAAATCATAAAATTAATTAAACTTAAACAGAGTAATTGTTTTCAATAGGAAACCTTTTCAAAATTTTAAGGACAATTGTTAAAAGCTTTAATTAATCTGAATTTATAGGTTTTTTTTTTCCATAATTTCAACAAAAAACAAAGAAATCTTTGTAAACTATTGAAAAGTAATTTAAAAAAAAACCAAACAACTTTTAAGGTTTCTACAGTAAAAAATTTCTTAGAAATTTTTAGTTTTATTAAGCTATTCTCATATTTAATTTTATTGCAAAATAAGAAAATTTCACAACAACAATAGAAATAACTTAAAAGCATTGAAAATAATTAAGATTTATGAAAATGGCCTTTTGTTTCAAACGAAAAATCAAAAAACAAAGATCATAAGGAAAGTTTAATTAATTTATAGAATACCACCTGCAGGCGTATATGTAAGTAATATTTAAACGTTATTATGTATTACAAAAATAATATTAATCATACGCTTGAGGTATTTAAATGAAATGAAAATGTATTTCAAAAATTAAACCCCAAAAACCCTTATTTGCATTTCGGGAAACTATAGCGTTTTGTTTTTAAATAGAAAATTTACATTTTCCTTCCTTTTCGCCATTTTCTAGAAAGTGTTTTAAAGATATCTCTAACGCTCTCTCTCTCTCCCTCTCCCTCTTTTTCTATGTCTCTCTCCCTCTCTCTCTCTCTCTCTCTCTGTATGCCAAGAAAAAATGTGGCAATTATTTGCCATTTCCTTCCAACAGCAGACAAAACATTTTACTTAACTTTAGAAAGCTCAATGGCTCGATGACTCTGTGGCTCTGTGGCTCTATGGCTCTGTGGCTCATTTTTGCTTATGTCATGTACACTCATGTTGCCTACGTTAACAGTTATTGAAGTCCAACTCGCTGTGCTTCTCGCTGTGTTAGCCTTACTCGGTTTGTCTTCTGTTTTAAATTCCAATGCCTATGTGTTGTTCTCTTTTTAAATAAATATTCTCTTTAATTTGTTTTCCATTCTATGCCCTGCAGTCATTGGCGGAATTCACTTGAAATGTCAGTTCAAATAGATTAAATTCAAATATTTGTTTTACTATTTTTTGTTGTTGTTGCTATTGCTGTTTATTGTTAGTGTTATTGTTGTTGTTTTATTTATTGTGCTTCTTTTTTAAGTTTTCATTTTTTTTTTAATTTTTTTTTCTTTTTTTGTTGCCTTTTAATATTTCTAGGGTTTCAATTTTGTAGGTTAACTTAAATACTCAGCTGTGGTTACCGTAAGGGTTGGGCAAACATTTGTGTTTTCAATTGAATGCCTTAATAAAATACAAAAAAAAAATTAATAAAATATGCATACGAAAGGCATTAAATTCATTTCATACGATAACGTATGACTAATATTCATTGTTTAAGCAATTGATTATTACTTAGCCGCCCTAGGTTATAGAGATTTAATATAATTTCCTTAATTATAAATTTCTTTTCAAATTTCATCATGCAAAATGTGCAAAGCCTTATAAGTTTAATTAAATTTGATGGGATTTTAATAAAAAAAAAAAACTCCATGAATATTTAGTTTAATTAAACCGTTCAACTCTTGTTCTGTTGGAAATTTTTAAGGTTTCCTTTAGAGAATTAGGTTATGTTGTTAAATACTTATTAAATAATATAAGAATTCATAAAATTTGTCATTGGAAATGATAACCCAAAATGGAATCAATGTTATAGGTAGTAACAGCAATTATTTTCTTGATCCAATAAAGAAAGTTTAATTTTAAAAATATAATAAAACATAATAAAAAAAGTAGTCTAGTAGGTAGTGCGTTGGCATATTAGACGAAAGGCCAGGGTTCGAATCCCCGGTCAGACATCAAAAACGGAATATTAAAAAAATATTTCTCCGGCGGCTTCCTCTCAGCAGATTTCTGGCAAAAACTCTGAGAGTAAATAAAATTACATGTAAAGTTTCTCAAAAATCTGTCGTTCGAAATCGACTTTAAACTGTAGGTCCCGCCATTCATGTATAAAATTAACACACACAACATAAGTGGTGTGAGAAGCTAGGTCGTAATCCTGACTGAAGGGTTGTAATGGCCAATTATGTATGTATGTAATAAAAAAAAATATTTCAAAAACTTCCACTACAGTGGACCCTCTAAAATTAATGCTTAAAACATTCCTTTGAAATTTAATTTATCAGCTGTGAGTCTCTTTTGAATAATTAATAATTAATTATGAATTACAAAAATCTTAATATGCTTACTACACTTGAAATGTCTTTGTCCTTTTTTACTTACACACAAATTGTATTTAAACTCACTTAACTAATACCTGCAGTATTTTAGTACTTAGAAAAAAAAAAAGGTTTTCACTATAAAAAAAAAGTAAGAAAAGGATTCTTGTTGTAAGACTTTATTACTAATAATCTTAATAAAGTATTTAAACAATTCATAAAAAAAAGAAAAATTATTATTCTAATACAACGCCTCAGATTGCGTTAAGTTAAGAAGATAACCCATATTATATCTTATAGCTTATATTTCCCTTAAAATGTTTCATAAAATTTCCACTTGATGAAACCTTTTTTAAGCTCCTTGTTTTTCTACGTTTTTATTTTTGATTATATTCAATTACATTAAATACAACCATAATAACGAAAGATAAAAGGATACAAAACTGTATTAAAAAGCTAATATTGATAGACATTTAACTAGAGACGTTTACAGAATATTCATTAAGGAAACAATATAACGTTGAACTTTCAAAGGGGACTTAAGTCATAGGGTCATAAAAGGTTATAAACTGTATAAAGTAATACATTTTTAAGGATACATTAATTTATAGGAATTAAAACAATAGAAAATATATTAAAAATAGTCAATTAAATAGGACTTGATAGATCAGTAGACCACTGTTGAAAGATATTGAAAAATATTAAAGCTGTTCCAGTAAATATATCGATCATATTCAAACCAAACGAAAACACGAACAATATTTCGTCACTCTATAATATTTTTTTTATTCTTCTGATATGGAGAAGTTTTACTTTTTTCATGTTCTTGTAATCGAAAGGAAGCAGAATATTTAAAGTTTTTTAAGTTTGATTCAGTTCCTGTGCAATGATCATGCAAAGTTTGTTCAGATCTAGAAATGAAATGAATTTCTTTAAAAAACGTCTTATGCTCAGAGCACCTGAAAAAATGCATGACACAAGTCAACCAAGCTAACCTTATAATCAGCAGATACTTAATTACAATGTTTTCATGATATCCCATCACCACATTCTTGAAATATTCTTTCATTAGTTGCTAGTATCTGTGACCTAAGTGTGTCCGCTCATAAGCCCATTGAAGGACAGGCAGTTCTACTTTATACCTACTGCTATCTTAAACCATAAAAAATATCATGGTGTCCTGAATTCTTTACTGTATACGTTAAACAGGATACCGGCTTCGTTATATTATGGCTTATAAAATCAAAATGTTGAGCATGTTTTAGCTAAGGAAGAAGCAAACTAATTGCCTCACAACTCACAACATCATATTTAACTAAATTGCCTCACATCTCGTCTTCAGCTAGTTGCCTTATCAAGAATTTACTGTCACTTGATAATTTTTATGCAGAAATTTCTGACACAATTCGATACGAAAATTCCGAAGAATGGAATCAAATGGATTTCAAAATTCCCGTACTCGCACCTCCACTATCTTAGCAGACACCTCGATAGACGTCTCCCATGGAAATTATCGATTTAAGCAAAATAAGCAGAAATGAGGGCAAAATTTAACATTCGTAACATTAGCCTTCATATTGATTGCATAAAAATTGTTGGTATTTATTTAAATAAAATTGTTATTTAAGGGAAAAAAATCATATCATCTGCTCTGTACAATTTCAATTTTCTTATAAGACACTTTGCCCATTTCTCATGGCATTTAATTATTATTTGGCATCTCTGATTTGGAAATAAAATTGTTCCTTCCCTAAGAGCACAGCATAATTTTTGGGCATAAAAAGTTTCTGATGATATTTTTCAATTATACTTTCAGAAATCTTAAACTCTTCGCCCCTATATGAATACATATACATATATATGTATACATACTCACTCGTACATACTACATATGTTGTAATGAAGCCAAAAGTTTATCTTATTTTGTGTTTTTATTTTCTTATTTTTTATTTTTTTTCTTTCCGCTGACATCCTTTACTACCGATGTCGTAAGAAACAAAATTGTGCTTAAAAAAAAAGGCAACAACAACACACGGCTTAAAAATATCTTTGAAATTTCTTTAAAGAAGCAACAACATCAATTCAGAATTTCTTATTTTCCCCTTGGCATAAATCCAACATGATTTTATAATAATAAAGGTAACAAGAACAACAAAAACAACAACAACAACAACATGATAACAAAAGATATATGAAACACAATTTATCTGTATGTATGTACATATGTATTTAAAACTACCTGCAGTATGATTATGATGATGTTATTGCTGTAGCTGTCGTTGTCGCTGTTGTTGTGGTAGAAAAATGAATCTCGATTTTATACATCCTTAATTACGATGGCGTCACACAAAATATTTAAAGGAACGGAAAAAGAAAAACGAAAAAAAATTTTTTTGGGGTTTCGTTGTAATCCTTAAAGGTATGATATTTGGCCTGCTTTGGTCTTGTTTGTTAGACTGGCAAAATTCCCAAGATGTAGAATTTCATAAAGTATTTGAAATATTTTTGTGGTTATTTAAACACTTTTTTTTACTTTTCAATACACTTTTAAGCAGGCTTGGTTTGAGAAATGTTACTTTGAAAACAAAAAAAAAAATAGAAATGTTTTAAGGGCCTTATGATGATGATGTATCTGCTAATACTGCACTGCCACTGTTTATTATCGTTAGCAGCGCTTATATTTTAAGCTTCACTGAGTTATCGATTACTTTACATACAGCGTTTACCATTAAATGAAGCCTTCAACACAAAGAAAACAAAACACTCATACACCCATACGTTCATCTATAACCACAATGCATGTGTGCATGGTTTATTTAAGTTTTTTTTTGTTTAAAGTATACTTTAAAGTATACTTTAAAACTGTAATATTTGCAGTCTTCTTTTCTATGAATTAACTTGACATGCATTCATTACACATCCTTTATTTTTATATTTTTTTTTTCTTTTTTTTTTTTAATTCTCTGTTTTAATTATATCACCTGCAATAATAAAATTTTCTTTTTTTCCTTTTTCTTCAGGTGTTGACATGCTATGATAATGCCCTTGGATCATATTCTCTTTCTTTTTAAAAAAAATCTTCTCTTTTTCACTTTAGCATCAGATCCAGCATTATCATCGTAATCATTTTTTCATTTGCATACACACAACACTTATGAACAAATAAACAGACACATACACATGCATACACTTACACTGTGATACACTGGTAAACTTTATAATACACCAACTGACTTAAGTTTTGCTTGGTTATCATCGGCTGTAGTAAATATTTCATGATATTCTTGTAATTGTAGTTGTGTTGTTATAGTTGTAGTTGTACAAAAAAATAATAATAATTTATTCATACACTCATACACACGTTCTATAAAATGAATGACTTTTTTCTTATGGTTTTACACGTTTCTAACCGTAATAACGCGTGCACAAGACTTCATGGCTCTACTTTTCCTTTTTATTTTTTGTTAAAAAAAAAATTTTTTTTTTTTTTTTTTGTTAATTTTCCATTTTTATTTTATACTTAGTTCAACTATGAATATTTCTTTAACTTTATTTATTTATTTTCTTTTAAACTTTCTTTTGCATTAAAAACAACAAAAAAAAACTAATAAATTGGTAATAAGGAAGAAATAACAACGACAACCCATTTAAATTGTAAGAAAATCTATAAAAATGTTGTTGTTGACTGACTGACTGGCCACACACATACTTTGTAAATTAAATTCTGTTTTTATTTCTCTTTCTTTTTTTTTTTTTTTTCTTAAAAACTTGAACGAAATTCCGTTTTTTGGCGAGACGTCTTGACTACACAATTGAACTAGAAACACTGCCAGAAGGGATGAAAAATATTGTATGAGTTTGCATGGTAATGGAAAGCGAGCTGCTGCTCTATGAAAATAACCGTAATATTGTTGTTATTGTGCTGGCTCAATTTCAATGCTCAAAAGCTTTTCTTTCTAACGGCACATATGGCAAATAAAAGCTGTTTTTGTTTTAATAATTAACTTCTCTTTGCTTACAGGACTCTCTGAAACTGTATTAAGCTTTTGGAAATGCTTTCACCTTTATTATTACAAAATAAAAACCTAATTTCCAATGAATGAAGCTCATAAAATTCTGGTTTTAAAATTTATACTCTCTTTAAAAGAAAAAAATATCTTCTCTTTATTGTTTTCTCTTTTTATTTGAAAAAAAAATATAAGAGACAGAAACTTTCTTTCTTTCTTTGGCTTTTAAAGCTTCTAACTAAACGTGAATAATATTCGACTCTTAAATCAAAAAAAAAAATAATAATGAGGAAATATATTTACATTTAAACGATCCAGCATTATGTAGTACCGTTTTTATATTAAAAAAGTACTTGTCAATGTAACTATTAGAGGTCAGAAAGGCCTGTGTATTCCGATAGAGAGAATTCTGCCGGGGAATATGTCAAATTAAATCGATTTCCTAAATCTGGGCCTATTGATACGTCTCGGTTCTATTTTTTCCAGCTTGCAAACGTAAGGCCAGCACAACGTTTCGGAAAAGTACTCTCTAATTTCACCTCAGAGCAGAAAAAAGATCTTTCTTTTCAATCACGATCAAATACCTAAACGCAACAGAATTGGTTTAAACCAAAGTCCTTCCATGCACAGCCCTTGGCAAGCATGCCAAAATCGCATTGCTTGATTCCAAATAGCAAGTTCTACCATTAATTTATACAATTACAGAACAATTTTAATTTTTTTTTTCTTTCGGTGCCGGATTCTACAATATTTGTCAGTTACAGTCCTAAAAAGTTGATTATCATACGGAAATATCGCTTGCAATTGCTGCTAATCCTTTGTGGAGGAATATTTTTGAAAAAATGCGCCACAATATCAGCTCCAGACCGCACAAATCCTGACCACATCATTGCTTCTAATCTCTTTAACTTTCTTTATGAGCCTTCCAATTCGTATTTGGATCACCATTTTTGCAGAGAGTTTTTACTCTTTTTATGCATTCTAAAGTCGCCGTAGTCTAGTAGGTAGTGTGTTGGCTTATTAGACGAAAGGCCAGGGTTCGAATTCCCGGTCAGACATCAAAAACGAAATATGAAAAAAAATATATTTCTTCGGCGGCTTCCTCTCAGCAGATTTCTGGCAAAAACTCTGAGAGTAAAAAAATTGCCATGAAAAGTTTCTTAAAAAACTGTCGTTCGGAGTCGACTTTAAACTGTAGGTCCCGCCACTTATGTACAAAATTAACACACACAACATAAGTGGTGTGAGAAGCTAGACCGTAATCCTGAATGAAGGGTTGTAATGGCCAATTATGTATGTAAGTATGCATTCTACGGTTGTTAAATGATCCATAAACGGCTAGCTGACAGCCTTGCCATACCTGTGAATTTGAAACCGCTGTAAAATAAAGTTCTGTAAAGTAATAAAAAAAAAGTCCAAGAAAATTATTTTATTTTTCATTACTTGTTGTTTTTGTTCTCTTCATCAATTAAAGTAAGTACCAAAACAATTTAAGAATTCCAAAAAAAAATAATTTGAATAAAACCTTCACAAAATTTCTCTTAAATATACATGGACACTTACACGTACATGGACTTCCATGCAAATAAAGAGAGTAAATGTAGTGGAGATAAAGCTTAAAAGTGCTCTTTTATTCCCTCAATAAAAATTCCAATGCATATTCTGGCTTAGGCTGAAAGTGTTGTCCTACACTTATTACATTTAAAGGTTAAAAGATTATAGACCGTTGTAGGCCGTTAAAAAGCTAAATTAATTATTAAAAGAGGTTATTTTAAGAGAATCTTCTTTTTTTTTATTGGAAATTTAATCTGAATGAGAAAATCGGTTTTTCTATAAAGCCGGTCATTTGCCAAAGAAATTCTCTTAATTTTTCTTGGAAATAAAAGCGAATGTAACCAGGTATTTCTAAGTATTGTCAGGTTTTATTAAAAAAAAATTAAACCTTGAAAGTGTTCTCTTCTCTTTTTCCGTTGAAGGAAATTAGTTGTTGTTGGCCAAAGACATTCAAAAGATATTTTTTTTTTAATTCGAAAAACTTGATAATAATTTCTTAATAAGAATTTCATTAGATTAATTTTATTTTATTTTATTTTAATTATTTTTAATTTAAATTTTTAAGAACTTTTTTAATTTAGAAAAATTCCTTCATTGACTTTCCTCTGAGAATCTTAAGAGCATAGTTACTGAAGCTTTACTCATTTGTTAAAACCGAGATACGATTGCGGATTTGTTTGCTGGGTGTAAGAGCACCACAACAATTTGTTAAAAACTATTCGCTTTTCTATGCTGTCAAACCTTACAAAGCTATGGGCCTACCTATACATAGACTCTGTGCTTCGTCTTAAAAGAAAATAATTTTGAAATTTTATAATAATTTTATAATTTAATTTTCTTATCAAATCGTATGTACATAACCGTATTATCTACGGATTAAAAAAATTGTCATCAAGCTTATAACAAGCTTATAACGCTTTTGACTTACTGTAGTTAGTTTTAAAGTCAATTGAGGCTGCTAAAGCCACCATAAAACTGATATATATGAGACTATAATGATGTAGATCTAGCTGGCTTAGATCATAATATACTTTTTCTGTTATTGTCTATCGCTTTCTATAACAACAATGGAAAGGTTTCGTAGTCCCATGCAGTCTCTAGGCACTTAGCTGACCTCACTACCATGAATAGTGAAATGTTACATGCTTTCATCAGCACCACAATATATTTAATGCGTGACTAGTATTTGTTGCGTAATTTATGCATTTTCCTATACTCGTGTTACTTCTTTAGAGTTATGTCAACATTTGTTGTAGTCTTTCGACCTTAGTTTAGTAAGTGCATATGTCAAGTCCATAAACTACTTTGATTTGGTCGGTAGAATTTATCAAATACACAAAACACAGCTTCTTTCTGTTTCAGATAATGTATCTTGAAATACATTTCTTGCCTATATTAATTTGATTTTTTCCGTTTCTAAGTGCTGTACTGTAGAAAAAATTTCTTCAATAATAAGATTAAAACACACGATATTTGTATTTGTTTTCATAAATTGTTTATTCTAGTTATAGTTTTGTCTTTTGCTTATAGTAATAATGATAATTAAAAAAAAAAAAAACTAAAACTCTTTTAAATTAATCTTACAAGATTTCTTAATAAAGCCTGCTCTTCTCCGTATTGGCTCGCAAGAGTGAAAATGGAGAAGCCAAATTCGACTTTTAACTAAAATTTATTTCAATTACTAATACACACTTATAAAATATGTTTATTATTACATACATACGTACTTGTTATAATTATTATTACCGTTATTGTATTGTATATTATTATTAATAAACTTATTTGTATTAAACGATGGTATTAGTTAAAGAGATAATTAGAAATTAGTTATAACATGTGCCTAGACAGAAGACATACATACAATACGACTCGACACTCGTTGCATTTAATTTCAATTAAATTTTGTTTTTTGCATGTTTTTACAATCGATTCTTTAAAATATTATTCTATATTCTGTCAATAAATAATTCGAATTATAACTATAGAATGGATGTTTATTTCTTTGTTAAGATATTGTTTTATTGTTCAAGTGCTAGGCTAGCTAACTTATATTCTATTGAAACACAAAGCGTTTGCCATAAAATTTAATTACTTAATATTTATGTATTTAGTTATGAATGTATGTTATATACTTTCTAGTTTTAATACAGGATTTATAATGTTTATTTTGTTTTTTTTTTAATTTATTTCATTTGTTTTCTTTTTTATATTTATTTATTTATTTATTTATGTGTGTATGTATAAGTATAGTTGTATATAGATAAAGTAATAGTATAAATGTTAGAACTAATGATAAACAACAGTTTCAAGATACATAATTTGAGAGTAAATTAAATATCTACAGTTAATACGAGACGAAACAATTTGAATTCCTTTTTAAGAAATGATGTTTGCAACCAACCAACAAAAATCAAAATATATAGGTTTTGTTGTCATATATTCTTTGTTGCAATTGCTCTTTTGCTTGCTTGTCATCGTTGTTATCGCTGCTATAATTTAATAATTGAATTCGTTTTAATTGCAACAGCAATTTCAAAGTAAATTTCTGTTGTATTTCCTTTTTTACTTTTTGTTTGTATATATTATGTTCTTTTAGTATAATATTATATTATATTTTTCTTTTTTTTATGTATTTTTAAATTATTATTATTATTCTTCTACGGTTTTGTATTTACACAATAATTTTTGTGGCCATTTTTCAGACGCTATAATAACTTTACTTCTTCTTCCTTCTCTTGAACTCATTTAGAAAATAAATAAAGAATAAAAAAATTATAAACGAAAACGGAAACGAAAACAAAATCAAAATGAAAAATAAAACGAAATAAAATGAAAGAAGAATTTCCTTTTTTTTTTTGTTCCAGTTTAGCAAACAAGATTTGTTTTCTTTTTCTTTTTTTTTTTTCATTTTTTTTTTAAGGAATTGCTTGATAGCATTACAAATTTTAAAGCGTTCTGAATACAAATTCACTTTTCTTTGTCAGAAAAAACAAATTGATTATACAAAAAAACTGAACAGTACATAATAGAATAGTAGAATAGATATCGTTGGAAAGTATAATCCGTTGTTTATAAATTCGTGACTCTTATTTTTGTTATGAGAGCGTAAGGAAAAATTATTATAATTCTTAATGAACGGAAAAGGTGAATATATTCTACAAGTATAAATTTATAGTCGTTGTTGTTGTTTTGGATAATTTCGTTATAATAGCTGAGTAAAGTATACTAAAATGTTACTGATAGTTACAGCCTACAGGATACAGGAAACACAAATTAAGAACATAATGATTAGTTTACCTCGGACATTGTTATTTTTCTTTTATTTGATTTTCCTTTATTTTATTGCTGTTTCGTATATTCGTTTGTTTCGTCTATTCGCTTTTTCTAGTTGTTAAACAGCTGTTGCCGCCATCAATGGCTTTAATGGATTTCAATAAATTTGTGTAGAGCTGTGGGCACTGTGTCACTATATTTAATGTTGTGTTTCTGTATAGTTCTCGCAGCTAGACAAGCCAATGTTGTGTACTTGAGAGGATTTACAATATCACTTATTTTTTTGGGCTTTATAAACGATTCGAACGTATCGCCGGCTTTATTACGAGCATCCTAAAAATAAAATCAATAACAAAACAGATGATGAAATAAAATTACACCAACAAACATTCATAAACTTACCAAATGTGCTCCATTTTCGAGTAAAATTACCGCCAATTCCTTTTGACTTGTCAGAGCTAAAGCAGCTAAATGTAAAGGGGTGTTGCCAGCATCATCGGTGGCATTGGGATCCGCACCAACTTCCAATAAAGCCTTGGCTAAAGAAGGCGAAGGAAATTGACAAGCCGGATACCGACCGACAAGTGTACCCTCTCTGTAGCAGGCATAATGTAATGCCGTACGTCCTGAACGTACAGCCACATTTAAACGATTTAACTTATAAAGCGACACTAAAATTTCTCTACGCATTTTCGGAAAGAAAGCCTCATCTTCGACCAGCCAGGCCAGTAGGCAGCCAATGTGTAATGCACTAACTAGAGCACGACTTAAAGCATTTGGATCATGATTGCAATCGTGTACCGAGTTTATAGCTTGCTGTTGCTGCTGTTGGTGTTGTTGTCGCTGTGCAGCTGATTGCGGTGATTGCTGTGAGGAGGTGGTTGCATTTTTCTGCTGTTCTACGGACCAACTTTGTCCTGCAATTGAGGAGGAGACGTTTGCACCAGATTGTAGCATTTGATAGTTTGACAAACCTCGCTCAACCTCTAAGACAGCCTTATTGAAAATCATTAACATATCGCAAGCTTCAATAGGTGGCACGACACGGCCTCGAGGTAATAAGCGTCCTGCTTCCATAAGCATAAAACTAAAAAGTTCGGCAAAAGATAATAGAGAAGACTGTGTCATAGGACTGAGAGGTGGTAAGATTTTTTGTTGCATAGTTAAAGCATAAGTCCAAAGGTCAATACAACGGTCAAAACGACCTGCGTCAGCATAATGAGCTCCTCTGTGGGGAAAAAAGCAAAAAAAAAATTTAATGGCTACTCGTTATTACTATTTCATAATAATAAATGTTACCTAAACCGTATGTAATAACTTGTGTCAGGATGTGTAGGTCCTAATATTCGTTGACGTATGACTAAGGCCTGCATACGCATTTCATCTGGATCCAGTACCAGCTCTTCTAATTCTTCAATTGTGGTTACCTCTGATACATATTCATAAGCCGCTATGGGTTCATTTACAACTTTTGGTATCTTTGGCTCTTGATTACGTTCCTCCATGGCTCTTCTCCACAATGACAATGCACTAACCATATCACGTTTCTTATCGACATAAGTGGCACCCAACAACTCCAAAGCATCAATGCGACTTTCACGACTAACACAGGGCAATGTTATGAGATGTTCTACAATGGGCAAGTGACCCGTTACACTAGCTGCCAGCAAGGGGGTCATGCCATAGTAATCTACTTCCATGGTAGCGCCATGTTTCAATAGTAACTGCAATATTTCCAAAGAACCCGACTCAGCACAATCGTGTAACGCTGTATTACCCTTAACACTACAGCGATTCACATTCGCGTTGAGCGATAACAGATATTGGGCAATTTTAAAGTGACCCTTGTAGCAGGCAATCATTAGACACGTATGCCCATGACGATTTGCCATCTCAAAGTCAGCGCCATTGTGTATTAAATATTTGACAATATCAAAATGGCCATCAAAACAGGCTGCTCTTAGTGGTGTTGAATTCGTACGTGTCGTACTATTAACATTCGCACCATGTCTGACCAATAACTTTACAATGCCCAAATGACCAGCAGCTGAAGCACACCACAAAGGAGGGGCATCTTCTATGGGTTCACCATCGAAACTAACTGAGCCGACCTGTTCAACGTCTGCTTGACACCAGGTCAATAAATATTCTACAATTTCACTGTGTCCATTGCGGCAGGATATAACCAGGGGTGTTGCTCCATTAACTTTCGATGATACAAGCATAGATATCTCTGAAGCTGATCTGCCATTCAATAAACTCTGCAACAAATAAATACAAAAACAATATATTAATAAATTCATTTAATTTAGCAAACATATAAAATAATAATGAAAACAAAAACATTTTAAGGAAATAAAAGTTAAACAGAAATTATTCTCATCGAAATACCCCCACGCATATAAAGTAGAACAATATCTGTCAATAGCTTTCAAAATCAATGCTATTGACAATCTAAAGGCAATGACTTTAAGCGATTTCATTAATTGATAATAATTGTACTCGTGTGCATGTGCAGAAAATTCCTTTTAAATTCAATGTAATTACGCTTCTCTATAGTTGGTTGGTTATTGGCGTAATATTTTATATTTATTTAGAACAATGGAAATAGAAATCGAAAGCGGTGATTCTAGTGAAGGAGTAAATCATTAAATTATATGTCATTTACCTTAAATTAATTGAGGCTACAAAATCAATGTATTGAATTGCATAAAACAAAGCGATAATTTACATGGAAATACCCTGGGGTTATATAAGTTAAGGCTTTAAAAACTGAATAGGGCGGTGTATTGTAATCATTGCAATGGAATATTGTTGTAAATAGCATGCTTATGAAACTGAATTCTTAGTCGCGTATATAATTATAAACGATTAAATAAGTGGGCAACATAGCTATCAAGGTTCGTGGTACATGGAGGTGCGTAATGAACGAATTTTGAGACTGTTATGAACAAAGCTACAGTTCAGAGCATACATCTTCAGTAGAGTATACAAGTATATGAGATTTTATCTACCACCCAAGGATTACCTACATAGGTGGCCAATGATTGCCAATATCATCCATTTACAGAAAATAAATGTATTTTTGAGTGGAACGATTATTAGAGAAAAGCCTTTTCAAACTCATCTCAATTGAATAGCATGATAATTGATCCAACACGAGTTAATAAAACAACAAATCATGGATTGAATTGGCATTTGCACATTAATGGTACATCAATCTATTCCTATAGGCAATCGTCACTCGTATAAAAACTTTGGCTCATATAAAGTAGTCTTACCACATTTTAGGTTATGCTCGAATGGTGTTTAACAAACGCAACCGGCATGCCTGAATGTACGGACGAAAAAGTTATGCTACTGACTTGGTAAAACTGATAAGGAATATCTCACAGTCACTGCTGCAATCAAGTTCTTAATTCGTATTCAAGTTAGCTGACAACAGGAGAGAAACTCTGTTCCATTGCCACAACATCAAGCCATTGTGAAAGGAATCGCTTAAAGAACGTTCTTCAATCGTATTTTTCTACGAAATAATCTTTATATTTATGAATATGACTTCAGTCATTTCAGGGGATTTCTTTTCGTTTAGTGGAAACAAAATTGATAAATTCTTTATCTTTTATATGGAATTTGAATTTTAAGTATCAATGTCTAGGGAATTTATTAAAAATAAAAACTTTGATTTTATTTTTCTTCAGTTAAAAAAATCACCACTTGAATAGCAAGCATGTTTTTTAGCAGCAATTTACTGTTGCAATAACCAGGTAGAGATCTTTTAATGTGTAATTTTTAAAGAAAATTTTTATTTCTTTATGAAATAATTTGGGTGAGGGTAACCCCATGTATTTAACTGAGAAAAAAAACAAAAACAATTTTCTTTAGTGTGCCCATCATCGCTGTCAACGGTTCAAAGCTGCTTCCGTATTGTTTTTAAACATTCAAGCCGTATGACGACTACTGCCACCACCACCACCACCACCAATAGTCACAGCACACCGGTGGTAATACTGAACAAATTGCCATACATATTATACATGATAGGCACGACAACGACAATTATACATACAACAATTGACTTTGTTTTGGCTTTGTACGCAATGTGTTGGTCTGCTTTTTTTTTTGTTTTTTTTTTTGTGTTTCATTCTGTTTCAATTTTTTTCTTTTCTTTTAATTTAAACTTGGCAATGAACTCGTCCAATGTCAATGCATTGAAGAGTTGAATGAAATACAATTTCGCAAAAACAAAAACTAAAAAAAAAAATTAAAACAAAACAAAATAGACAGAAGAAAAGAAACTAAAAGACAAAACTATTTTGTTTGCAAAAAAAAAAACAACAACAACAATAACAAAATAAAAAAAACCGTGTGTTACTAAAAATAAAAGTTTTTAAATAAAAACAAAAAAAAAAGGCAACGAAAAAATCACAAGAAAACAATTTATGCCAATAAAGAAAAAGAAGCAGAATCGTCATCATCATCACAACGATCAACATTTACAATCGCTGCCAAATCGATATTATTTTAGCCGTTTTTTTGTAATTGAAAATGAAATAAAAAAATTTATTTACGACTTTTAAAACTATTTAAAAAATATTTTAAAATTTTATAGAAACATTTGTACGACATTTCAGTAGCTAATGTTTTCATCAAATGTTTGTATAAAATCCATGGAATTAATTTAAACATTTTTTAATAACAAGACAACTTAAGAATACACGTTTTTTTGAACTTTTGAATTCTGAAAATAATTAAATTTTTATCGCATCAAATCTAACATAACATCATGAGTATTAAATTAAAGTTTTTAAATATTGTTTCTTTATTTATCATAATTCTATTGACGTCTCGTTTCAATAGAGTTCAAGTTTAAAATCAGGGTTAAATTCCTCCATTTCTTTTATTTAAAATAGAACGATCCTATTCAACCTATAAACGGGCAATAGAATTATTGCCTCGGCCATCTACATACATACATACATAATTGGTCATTACTACCCTTCAGTCAGGATTACGACCTAGCTTCTCACACCATTTATGTTGTGTGCGTTAATTTTTTTTTTTTGTACATGAGTGCCGGGACCTACAGTTTAAAGTCGACTCCGAACGACAGATTTTTTTTGAGAAATCTTTTCATGGCAATTTTATTTACTCTCAGAGTTTTTGCCAGAAATCTGCTGAGAGGAAGTCGCCGAAGAAATATTTTTCATATTTCGTTTTTGATGTCTGATCGGGGATACGAACCTCGGCCTTTCGTCTAATAAGCCCTCACACTACCTACTAGATGCCTCGGCCATCTACACATACATAATTGGACTGACGCTTCAGAAATTATTCAATTTTGTAGCGATTTAACAAAGTATTGAAAACGAAATTGCAATTCATTAAGTTTATAAAAGCCTAGAGGAGTAAGCCCCTTAGAAAAAAATTAATATGTGAATCACCACTAATTTCAGTAAAGTGATCCAATGCGAAGAGCTCAACGAATATTGACTTATAAGCATGATATTAAGGTTCTGAGCTGGAGTATCCAATATCAATGTTTACCAGAACCAGTGTATTTTTCAGGTGAAGCCTGAACCAAATAAGCATTTCTGGTCTGCACTCTATAGTTCCATCTAAAAAATCTTAAGTGATGGCTTCTTTATCCTCTGAACCTTTAAAAATCATCACGCTTCTGTTATACTTTATTGGGGAAGAATCCATATGAAAGGAAATCGAGTAACGATAAACCCGGTATTATTTTTACATACAGATTCGTATACGATTCTAGTGCATCAACATGGAAAAAAATCAAATTTTTTGTGCATTTTAAAAACTTTTCCTATGTTTCATTTAGACAGTAATAGCACTCTGAAACAAGAACAAAGAAATTAAGTTTTTTTCTTTACTTTAGCAAAAAAAATCTCTCTTTTTTTTGTTTTTTTTTTCTTGATAATTATACTCAAAAAAAAAGTGGAAGAGGATTTTATTTATAGCTTTAGTTCTGGTACTTGTCTGAGAAATACATCAACAACAGCAAAAATAAAAAAAAAACAATTGAAGGTCATCTGATATACTCGAACACTCTATTTGATTTGTTATTAATTGAATTGAGAATTCCTGTATGCGATTCAAACACAAGATAATGGGCATTTACCTACCTTGTCTCAACCGCAGTCATAGTCTCAGTCGTTAGCTCTGTTTAATATACGCAATCATGTCGTTTATGTTTTCCTAAAGTGGCTCTATGGTGTTGTTTATTCATATTAATGTTATGGCAAGTGTGCTAGCATTTGATTGGCTTTTATATTATGGCCTGCATGGACTGACTATGTTCTGGACGTAATTGTGCTGTCGGTAAAAGTAAAATTCATTTATAAATTAAACCTGTCTACAACAGTCTCTACGTCATCGTATGCTTTTTGTTTGTTTTTTTCTCTTTCTGTTGCAAATATGTTTTATTTGCTGTACTCATACCCACCGGCTTCTAAGTTGAATAAGAATTTCTTCCTGCTTTTTAAAAGTAAAAATAAAACGTACAAAGCTAAAATTGTTATACCGCATTCAAATGTTAATGTTTTTTTTTTGTTTTAAATATTTTTGAATATTTAAATATACCGGTTAACCTTTTGAAAGGATTCGTTGTGTTTTTGGTTTTATTTACGTTTGAATGAAAAGTTAATTTTTGCATGATGACGTTTAACTTTTTATGTTTATTATTCTGATTTTAAATAATTAATGACAGTAAAATGTCAGTGAGTGATAAAGATGTTTCCAGGAAATCAAATTATTTGTTATACACTCACTGTACCATTACTACCGGTATTATTCTCAAACAGGGCATCCAGGGATAGATAAATGTTGTTATACTTTAATAATTACAATGTACAAAAATCAACTTTATAACTTCTCTATTGCTTTATAGGAATCAAGCGTCAATTGAGAATCAATTAAAAAAAGCAGTGGCTCCTATAGTCCAAATAAATTGTGTTACCATTCAGATCTTTCAACCATTAGATGCTACTGATGCCAAAAGTGCTTTGTTCGATTCCGTTGACAATCGAATTCGCCCTGGTCGCCAATCACTAAGAAAGTAACCGTTAAAGCAAGAGACACACGCATTCTAATGGCAAATAGTGGAGAAGTTAAATAACAGCCACTATACGCAATAAGAATTAATATCTTGGACGTCATAACTTAACGCAAACAAGTTTCTTAAACCCGAATTATTATCAATGAAACGCTTTTGAAAAGGATAATTACAAAGTATGAATTATAGTTTAAATACAATTAATTTAAACAACAAAAACATGGGCAAAGATTAAGGATACTGTACAAACGTCTTTAAAGACTGAATTGACTTCAAAGAAGATTTTGTTGGGTGTTTGATGGGCTTGGAAGCGAATTACCTATTGTCACCATTGGGAAGCGATTAATTCTGTTTTCTATCCCCCGAGAACATATGTATGCACATACGTCAACTTATTTAGTATGTATATGATAAGGCCAGACCACATTTTAATAGCCAATCGAAAATTTTCTATACTTGGCTTAAACTCAGCAGCTTTATTTCTATCAATCTAACTATGATTTATTTCAAAACTGTGTTGGTAATAAAAGGAAATGTTAGGCTACCGAAAGGATACTGATTATGATATGCCAATAAGCCACAGAAACTATGATTTATTTCAATGCCTGCAAAACTGTATTGGTAACAAAAGGAAATGTTAGGATACCGAAAGGATACTGATTATAATATGACAATAAGCCAAAGAAGTTTAACAAACTTAAATAACAAAAGCAGTTGGTCGTTGTTCATCAGTATGTTTATTATTTAATAAACAAGTTGCATAC
>QOCX01000077.1:116016-220228 GCA_005959815.1 Sarcophaga bullata
CACAATCGATTGAAGATTAAAATAAAAATTAAATGTCAAGTATTTTTCAAAAATAAAATTAAATTAAATTTTTTATTATTTTAGTAATTACGGTAAGTTTTTTTTTTTTTTTTTAATTCAAAATAAATTTCATTAACGCATATTTTTAATGGAAACAATAAGCAAAAAAAAGAACGAATATTTATTTCTGAATGGCTTTTCAATTCAATTAATAACCACTTAATGAGTTCAGCACTCTAGAAAAATTATCATAGTTTCTAGGCAAATATTGCTTGCGGAAAAAATAAACCATAACAACCAATTTAATTTGCGAAAATAAAAACACATTTTTTATTTATAATTTTAATTAATAATCTAATTAGGGAAAGTTTTTGCTTGAATATTAATATTAATTCATATGAACTAAAGGCTCTAATTTCAAATAAAGTTTATTGATCATTGACATGGCAAAATAATTTAAAAAAAAAAATTTGCCGCTTTTTATATACCAAAAAAATAATATGTTTTACATGCATACATAATTGGCCATTACAACCCTTTAGTCAGGATTACGGCCTAGCTTCTCACGCCACTTATGTTGTGTGTGTTAATTTTTTACATGTGTGGCGAGACCTACAGTTTAAAGACGACTCCGAACGACACATTTTTGAGAAACTTTTCATGGCAAATTTATTTACTCAGAGTTTTTGCCAGAAATCTGCTGAGAGGAAGCCGCCAAAGAAATATTTTTTTCATATTTCGCCAAGAGAAATTATTTGTGGGTGTTCATATTTCGTTTTTTGATATGCTGACCGGGATTCCGATCCCCTGGCCTTTGTCTAATAAGCCAGCAACTACCCACTAGACTACGCGACTCAATATGTTTTTTTACTAACAACAAAACACTTGGTTTGGAAATTAAACGCACATAGTCTCGCCAATAGTTTTTTTCTAAGATCATTAAGGAGGCACTTGAGTTAAACTTCCAGCGTTGCGTCTTATAACGTTTTATACATATACATAAGAGAGTTTCCATCCTTGGAAGGGGTTCTCTTCACTACAGAAGAAGTCACAGGCAGAAAAAACGCCAAAAGTGACGCAGCATGAAAGTGGTCTGTGTTTTTCCGGACAAAGAAAATCAATTGAAAACACACGATTAGTGAGTAGGAAATTAAATTATAGTGTGAGAAGAACCTGAAATAGTTTGGCTAACTTTCAAAAGTGACGCATATGGATATATGGCTTATCAGTCATAATACTTAGAATAAAAAATCCCGAATTAGGACTCATTAGATTGTGCTTGTTTGAGTCGTTGAATTATTGAGTAGCAATTAGTTTCGTATGTTCCAAAATCTTTTAAGCAATTGCGATTGCATAATAGCAAAAACTCACTAACATATTCCTAAGCAAAGCTCATGGTTAAAGGCTTGTCCTACAATCTCTAGTTAATTCTGGTTTAGTACCACGGAAAAATTAAAAAAAAATGTTTTCTCTTGTTTCCCAATTACGTTACTGTATTCTGACTTCTTCGCAACCTGGACGTGGCTGTTGGTCAGGTTCCTTGGCTCTTGCTTAGACTGAGAACGGAGTTGGGACTTTAGTTATGCTATCAGTAGCAACACATCCGTGATAAATCAGCCAATAATTGGCTCTTTTACGGGAAACCAAAATAATCCTTCGATAATATTCATCGCAAATATAAACACAGACATTGGTCGCTAATACTTCCAGGGTCTTCTATTGAAACCATTGGACTTAGGTTGCGACTGTTTTAAGCTTCTAATAACAAATATGAAGAGTATTTACTTTTAAGTTGAAATTGGATGGCAGTACAGTACATACCTGCAGGAACAAATGGATCAACATTGAAAAGAAAATCGTCTTTATGGTATAGTTTCGTAAACGTGCGGAACAGTATTTAGTCTTGGATAGGATATGTGTACTATCTATCACTAGTTAGTTCTGACTTAGGAGGTATAGATTGTAAAGTAAACTCTTCTCTTCAGCGTGGAGGTTGATCGTGATAGCCTAAAAAAGGCTTGCATTTCACCGCTAAACAGGTTGGTTCTACTGAAAAAGAGTTTTAATTTTTTTTTTGAAGATTCGCATCAAATTGTTGACCCTGTGCTCTGTAGCGCATACAGAGGAAAACAAACAAAAAAACAATAAAAAAAAAAACAAGTAACAAAGATAATTATTAAATTTAAGATCATAAACAAAGGCGAAAGAGCAAAAGTCTGTCTTGCCAAGAGTTTAATTAGCACCTAGAATGTGTTGAATGTCCATGGTAAATTTAACCAGGACACAGCCCACGCTAGCAATTGGAAGGATCGTTTTTTACAAAATCGCCAAAATGAGTCTTTTTTGAACTCTCTTGACGACCAAAACTGATTTATCAGTTGGGTGCTCAAAAAGGAAGGGACTACAAAAAGAGCTCTTTCAAATGCTTACAAATCGACTAAGCTCAAATCACCAAAAACAAAACTGGTAAAATGTCGGAGATTTAAATTAAGCACGAGGATGATCGATAATAGATTTCCTGTGTTAAGGCATACACATCATTATTGTTTTACTTTTTTTTTTCGTATACCGTTACTTACTAACGGTGAGATTTTTTTTTCAAAACCAAATGAGTTTTTGGATTTATATTATTTCTTTAGTTCCAGTTGGTGCGGTTGGTGACAAAACCAAAGTTAAGTTGCGTAACAGTGATTAAAAAAAAAGAAAAAAAGACAAAAACTCCTTTTGTTAACATGAAGGAATTATTTAAACTAAGTGAAAACGTGCAAGGAAGATGAAGAAAAGCTGTGACAGTTGTGGTAAGTTTTTAATAAAATACCCATATTCCACTTCATATTGATCTTTAATCAATTTTCAGAAGAAACCTAATACCAAAACTGGAGGAAAGACGGAAAATGTTATTTATTATTTATTTTAATTTTAGTTTAATTCAATTTAATTTAATTTAATTTAATTTAATTTAATTTTTAATTTTATTCTTTGATTTATAAGCACTTAATGAATTCGTTTTTGTTTTTCTTTTTTTTCTAATAAATTATTGAACAAAAATAAGAACCTACCTAATTTTTTATTAGTTCAATAAAAACCGTATAGAGTAAGTAAAAGAGGAAAAATGTGAATAAAAAAAAGACTCTCAAATGATACATAATACGAGTAAAAAACGATTACGATATGACCGGAAAATACTTAAGATAACTGCGTTAGCTGAATCAAAAATAAGTCGTAATAGTTTAGTGTGCCGAGTCATAAAAGACTCTTCCAGAAGAGTCGCGGCTAGGGAACAATTTTCTCCCGACAAAACAATCACTTACGACTCAAAAGTGAAAGCACATATGCTTGTTTTAATCGTCTAGAGGAGTCGAAAAGGACTCATAAATGATCAAAAATCTAAAAAAATGCTGGCTGGGAGTAGAAATGTTTTCTGATACACGCATACATAGTACACTAGAGCACGCATACCTATTAAGTTTTCTGTGTGTGGCCCAGAACAGATTGTAAAAATGTTAGTTTACAGCCAACGTTAGAAAACACAACAAATATTGTATTTTGCTTTCGAATAGGAATTAAAAACAAACAAAAAAAAATATTTTAAACAAACTTCAAACAACAACAACAAATAGCTTCTGTTCCAAGGGCTCAAAAATATACAAAATATGGTACATACGTACATTCATAGCAAAAATAAAAAAATATCAAAAAAAAAGTTTTTATGAGAGAATCCATGTAAAAAGAGCTCTCTCTAACTCTTTACACATATACACTATGCACATACAACTACATATACATATGTACATATATTTTTCTCTGGAACAAATGTAAACAAACCCACTCATATACAAAAGTACTCACAAGAAAAATAAAATAACATTTAATACAGAGATGGAAATTTAGAATCGTCTGTATACTCCAAAGAAAAAATTCAATTCAACAAAATATAGAAAACAAAAGTAATTTTTTTTTTTAATTTAAGAAAAATATCCACATAATTCGCAAAATTCAAATAAACTTCGACAACAGTACGGACTTGTTTAAGTTGTACACGAAAAACCACACGCTATCAAGTGACCTTTAAAAACGTAAATTGGTTTAGTCATTAGAGAACTTTTTAAAAACAAATAAACTGTATTAGTCATTGAAAAAAACATGAATTTTTCTATTTAGTAATTTCACTATAAATTTCCAACATTTAAGATGTGTCAGTTTATAACTTTAACTCACAATTGTAGGTATTATGGGCATTAGTTCGTAATTAAAGTGTTAAAAATATAAATAATTTAAATTAGAGCCAAAAAAAAGAAGATAAATTTATCATTTATACTAAATTACATGCAAATAAATAATGTCCAATCACATCGACTTTACCAACCCTGACCTATGCAGTAATATTCATACTATTCAGATAATGTATGTACATACATATGCACATATATGGTCAATAGATAGTACACATGTACTAATACGAATAAAATATTTTACTACATTTACCGCAATATACTACACACATATTAAATACACATAAAAACAAATTATACGCACGACTGATGAGTGTACAGCTCTGTATAGATAGAGCGAATATAAGACTCATTTATTGGCGCTGCCGTTGTTGCTACCGCTGTTGTGTCAGTTAAAAGCGGAAGTATTAAAAATTCGTAAACTATTCCGGTTCAAACGAATTAACGTACGTTAAAATAAAAATAAAAACAAAAACAAAATCAAAATCAAACACTAACGAATGAATATCGCATCAAAACTGTTTTCAAAGTTTATTTTATTTTTTCAACTTGTTTAAATACAACTTTTCTTTTTCGTTTTTTTTTTTTTTTTCTAGTATGTTTTATTTACTATTTATAATAGCGATTATTAGATTGTTGTTAGTTTTGCTACAGGTAATTAATTAAAGAGTCATCATCAGCATTTCCCTCCATATTTTGCTATAACGCTGGCATTACGATTATTCCGTTTAATCGGTTATTTATTCTGTTAACCATTACAAATCGGTCAATGTCACAACAGAGGAGAGTAAATAATTTATTGTTTAGAAAAAAACTTTGACTTGTACGAAAATAATCGTCGAAGACTGTATATTTAGTATGTGTTTTAAGACAAATTCTTAAAATTTCGAATTTTTTAGGGTGAAAGAATAGTAAAAAGTAATCGTTGTTTTCAAATGAAGTCTTTTAGCATAGTAATGATACTTGTGATTGGTTCTTTACAGTACTCTGTACAGTATGTTCAGTTACAACTCAACAAAATATGCAATTTCCAAAATAGATAATGACGATTACAGTGACCAATTCGTATGAATTTAGGGGAAAAGATCTGGTAACCTATTGCGAATAGTTTTGCATCTGATACATTAAGATAGGAAAGATGTTGTTTTCTCGAGTCCATGCTAATCTTTAAAGTGATGTAGTCATTAAAATACTTGATTTAAAACCCAAGCTATACAAATTCGAATCCGGTAAAGGGCAAATAAATTACTGTTATTTGTATTCTAATGTAAAAATCCATTGCAACAAAGGAAACTCATTCTAACAAATTCTAGACTTAAATTGAAAATTTTTAATTTTCTAGAAATTGCACTTACAGATAGCAGAAGTTTACAGTAATATTTACAAAATGAAATAAAATTTGCATACTGTTTAAGGCATTACAAACGCAATAAATTATTTTGAAAAATACACACTAAAAAATAGAAAAAAAAATAAAAAAAATCTTGACTTAATTTAGTCATTTAGGAAACCGTTTTGTTGAAGGTTTCATATTCTAAATCTATAGAAAAAAAATAGGAAAAAAACAAAACAAATGTAAGTTGTAATAGCTAACGGTTAAATGTGAAAAATGAAAAATAAATATTAACATACAAAAACAAAACAAATCTCATATAATAAATATTTATTGGTCACAACAACCTGTCATGTGTTTAATCAATAACAGCAGTAACCGTAACAGTAGTTGAACCTGCTGAAGCAGCAGTTAGTGAAGAAAACATTATCGAATAAAACGATTCGAATTCGGTGTTGGAGAAGTGATGTTTTTTAATCGATTGGCAAAAGAGGGCAACGCCATCAAATGAGGCCTTTTTAATTTCATGTAATTCTGTTTCTAATAAGTAAGTATTTATACGATTACGAAACGAAACTGGTCACAATTAGATTTAAAAACGATTTTTTTTTATTTCGTTTTAGGTATACAATTTCATACAGATTGTAATAGGTTCTCAAATTGCTAATAAACATAAATATCTGCTGTTTATTTATTGGTTCATACTATTATCTTAGCGATCATTGAGACTGACTGACTGTCATCCAAGAATCAATAGAATTTTTATTTAATTGTCAATAATTATAGTCAATATACGAGGGTATATACATATTATATGTACATATACCAATAGCATACAATGTACGTATTATAAACGCAGTCATATTAAACGGCTGATGACTCCTCACTCAGTCTTTCTGTCTATCATTTAATGACAACAATGGGCTGACTATCGATCAAATATGTTGAAGGAAATTATTAAACGCTATGAGTAGGGGGAAAAGACAAAAAAAAATAATTATGTATGTGTACATGAAAAAAAAAATTATTAAATACAATAATAAATTGTACTACTACCGACTGTATATACAATATACAAAGTACGTACCCAAATGAATTAATTAAAAATCATGTGTAAGCGTTTTAGTGTTTTTCTAATAATTCTTATAGAATATTTAGTTAAATAAAGATTTCGTTTTGCATATTCTTGATTTTATATGAGCTGTTAGTCATTCTATTATTGTACTACACTCGTTTGTAGTATTTGCTATTGTTTTTAATATGCATTATTTAATTATTTTCTTTTTTTGTATTTAATTTTAACAAATAGGAATATATTCTAGATTAATTACTATTTCCTAATTTCACTTTTAAATAAATATTTTGAAACTACTTTGAAACTACTTTTTAAAACGTTTCAAATTAAAAAAGAAAAAGGGAAATTGAAGAAAAAAAATTAGTATTAACAATAAAGATAGCAAAACTAAGAAAACATTTCTTATCAAAAGTGAGACATTTAAAATGACAAACACTTCAAAACGAATGTGGTGATATGTAGAGCTGTAAATTGTATTAACTACAGTTAAAACGGAATGTCGTTACACTTTAAGTGCTCTTGCCTTTGTAAGTCGATAATGGATTTAAAACAAACTTCGAACTTAAAATTTTTTTTAATTAAATTTAAACTTTAGTAGCTAGAAACAATTTCTTGTAGTTTTCTTTGTTCTAATTTAAGTATCAATAAATCTTTCAGTATAAAAACAGAAACTTTTTAAAGATTTATTTACTAATTAAACATCTTCCATCTGTCCCTAGACTGTAAGGTGCCTCTCAGCATTTTAATACTAATTCTTACAGGGCATTGTGCTCTGAAATTGTAGCTAGTTTATGCTTCTTCCCTGGTATTCAGAGACGTAAAATCAGGACACTAGGTCATCGGTTTGTAAATAGTCTGACGAAGTCAGCGTCTGTCAGGATTTCTGGCCTGGTAAGCTTCATCTTCTGCATTGGCTGGCGGTTGAGCTGACGTAAGAAATTACAAAAGATTGAAAATTACGCAAAGATGCCATTAATTTAATCTAATCAATGTCCGGAATAACCAAACAAAAAAAAAACACTTAAGTTACTAATTTGTTTGCTAGACTCAGAAAGTATAAATGTAGCCGCGAGCTAAGACATTATGATCCCTAGTCGAATAGTATCACCTCATCATCGAATTTACTGAAATATTTAGAATCAATTAGAAGGATTGAACACCAAACTACACCTTATCAGTAGTTCTAACATATTTTTATTGCACAACCGTATGTCAATCGCTAAAGATATCCGCTACTGCTCTCTACTACTCTACTGCTCTGCTCTCTATATTAGCTTGTCCACTGAAATAGTATTAATAAACACGGAGCCAATGTGTTCAATAAACGTAGATGAAGCGTCCTTGTGGACCGTATGGATATTATAATAATAAATATTGCATTGATTGAAATGTAGCAACAAAAACAATTCTCCACCATTGGATGCAATAAACAATTGTTAGGTTTCTGTAAATGTTCTTATCTAATCTGTTGTGGTACAATAAAATCAAAACAAAATTTAAAATTGAAAGGTATTCATATATTAAAACTTGATAATTGGTGCTGATAAAATGTGATTTCATTCATAAGAAAAACAGTTAAAAAATAACGGAAAAAGAGCGTTAAACTTAAACGTTAACTGCGTAACAAAACAACAATAAATTATTATAAACAACTTCCTTTAAAAAAAATAATAAGACTATTCACAGTACATAAATATCTATGTATTTTGTATGTAAGTGTGTGTGAGTGTGTGTGTGTGAGTGAATGCATTCATCTGAAATGTTATTATTTATTTATTTATTATCCGTTCATTCGACACTTATTCACTCAGTCATTTACAGACAACAACACCAACGTTTGGATATTTTAATGTGAATGACATTCATTTTTAGGTTAGGGTTTTGCTATTCTTAATTAATTTTGTTGTCTTTTTTAACTTCTTTGTTAAATTTAATGCTATTTTATGCAAAACAAAGATCTTTTGCAATTGTTTAAATCACGTTGCAAAAGATACATGAACAGTGTCAGTGTTTATATTGTTTTTGTGTTGTTTAAATCTGTTCTCCTCTTAAATAAACTTTTAGCAAATTTATATGACTATTAAATTTGACTTTTTTTTCGGTTTGTTTATTGCTATGCTGTATTTTGGTCAGTTTACAGATCGTAGCGTTTTATTTGCCGAATTTTAAGGTCAGTTTATTCTTGGTTGTTTTGTTTTAGTCACTTTAAAAAGCTGGTTTACTTTGAACCCAATAAACGTCGAGGCAATTGAATGCTTCTGAACATACATAGTCGTCATATTCGACCACGATATGTTTGATTTTTAATCAGCCCATGTTTAAATCATTTTTTTTATTTTTGCCAATCTTGCGTTCAACTTCTTGTAGTTATGCTCGTATATGTACTCATGCTACCCAATAACAATTTCTAGGTTTATTTTACATTTGTTTATATCTATTCTTTTTTCTTTGAGTTTTTTTTTTGTTTTTTTACTGTCCACGTTTCAAGTATAAATTTTTAACATTTGCCAGTGTATGTAGGCTATACAGTAGATAAAAATAAAATTAAAAGGCATTAAAAGTCAAAATGTTTAACATGGCCGGATTTAAAGTTAGCTAATAGTATTCTTTAATAATAAATAAAACAATAACAATAACTATCTACAATATAAGAAGGTCAAAGCACTCTCACACAATCCACAATACTTTTTTTTTTTTTTGTTTTTGTTCCGTTTCAAAGATTCGTTCTTATAACGATTTAAATATGCTATGACGTCTGTTTCTATTATTCTTCAGTTTTGTAAGAGTTTGTTATAGTATGGGTAGTATAGTATACATCATAATCATTAAGATTACATGTAATAATTTTATATTATTTTATTTTCTTTTGTTTCATTATCAACAAAAACAATGACCAATCAATTGTTTATTTTTTCTTTATTTATTTATTTAAAAGATTTCAGTTTTTTCTTATTGTAGTACATATTCTTTGTTTCTATCCAATGTTAACTAATTAGGACTGTTTATGGTATAAAAGCTGTAGTAAAAGGTAATCCATTACATTGTGAATCACAACGAACGGGTTGTTTTCTGTTTACTTTCCTAAGGATAAAGATTCTTAAGTATGAAAATATTTTACAGTTTTTAATGAAGGGAAAAAAAGTAGCCTAGGCCGCTGGAAATACTTAATAATCATGCTAGTTATAGTTATAAAAACACGGTTACCTGTTTTTGTTGCCCTGAAGCTAAATATTATGCGAAGAAACAGTTTGTACTACAATACGGATTCTAAGAAATTTCCGATAAATAGTAATAAAGTCCCATATCTACATAAGTTAGTGGGAGTTATTGCAGCAACTAATCGTTTTCGATCAAATTCTAATTAGAATATATTACTAAAATCAAAGTTAATAATATTCGTTCCACTCAAGCACGAGAATATCATTCTGGAATACGAGCGATTATCTAACAGTTCTGTTGCTCGTCAATAATTTTTAAGGCCTATTTACCGAAACAATGTGAACTAAGCTTTTACAAAATGAATTGCATTCAATAAAAGAGTATTTTTCCTGTTTAGAATACAAATACAATATAATCAAAGTGCTATAATTACTGTCCCATTTTGAAATAAAATTTTTTAAAACCGTAAATAAAATAAATTTTAAAATTGGTTTTAAATTTCCACAGCACTGGCCATCATGACAACGGTAAAAACATATAATAAATAACAGTAAATTTCATAATTAGCAGTGTTGCCAATGTAAGATTTCAACACATTATTTTATATATGTCAGCTGTCAGATGTTCTTAAAGCATTTTTTATCGATTAGTCACAGAAGATACAAAAAACCAAAGCATAAAAATCTGTGAAAGAGATAAGATATTTGGCGTGACATTTTTATTGAGATGTTGTGTCTCATTTTTATTCTACGTATTTTGAAAAACAATAACAATTCATACTCAGAAATTGCTGATGCGATTGCATTTCCTGTTGAAAATATCAAAATAAACAGACGAACATAAAATGAATAAAGAATTTATTTGTTGTATTTCCCCATAAACAAGAAAAAAAAGCAAAATTTTTATAGCGTATTTTCATAAAATTTCCTTAATGTTTTTTCTTCTGGGCTAGATTTCTTTGTGATTCTTCTTTGTTCTGTTAGGGGGGTTTATTTTTGCTATGGCCGCGATTGAAAAGTTAAATATGGCCATGCGTACATGTGTTGGTTGGTACGATGTGGTATGTTGGCTTTCGCAAGATTTTATTTATAAATTCACTCACCTTCAGAAGAGTTAATTTATTTTCTCTGGCTGCATTGCAAACAATCGTTGAAATATCCATGACACTCATTTATTTTTTTGGAATACTATTTACTGTTGCTGTTGCTTATGGTGATAGAGATAGTACTCTCCCTTGTTACTCTTCTTTTTCCTATTCGCTTCTATATACAATCCACACTTCTTGCTTTTGTTCTTTTGTTTTTCTTCCTTCTCTATTTTGTTCAGATTGTTGTTTTTATAATAAATGCTGCTGATGATGCTTCTTATTTTTTTTACTCTTCTTATTATTCAGCAATAACAATAATATTCCTTTGTTCTTGTTCTACAATATAGAAGTGTTCTTGCTATAGGCTGCCTGCTGATTGTATTATTTGATGATTTTAAATTAAAAAAATAGAGAGTATTTATCTGTGTATAATTTGTTTCGTTGTATTTATGTATTTATTACGTTTACTGTTCCTTTTAGGCAATCTGACGTTTTAATACCCACCAACCCACCGATTATTGTTAATATCAATTTTGTTTGGATTATTTCAGCACTTGGTTTTTATTTTCTTGTAATTCACAAAAAAAAAACACTTAAAATGCACAATTTTTTCTTTTTTCCTCTTTTAATTCTAAAAACACCCTGTATCAGCAAATAAAAAAGGGAAAAACAAACTTATTTTGGTACGTAATATCTCTGCGTTTTTTCTAATTTTTTCTGAAGCAGGAAGACAAAGATATTTTATTATCTCTTCTATTTTTTTCGTAATTTAAGGAAACAATGAAAATACTGCTTTTGCTATGCTGTTGTTGTTGTTGTTGGGTGTTTTTAAAGCACTTGGATTTCGTCGTGTTATTCTTCCTTTTTTGTTTTTCGTCAATAAGCACCGTTTTGATTTTTTTCTTTTTCAATATTTTCTTATTGTTTTATTTTTAGCAATTATGAGCAAAAGAAAACCAGAACTATAGTTGAACACCACAAAATTTTCATAAAATTTTTTTTTTAATTCAAAAACTTTTTATATTTTTTTTTTGGTTTCAACTTTGTTTTTTGATACAATTTAAGAAATAATCGCTTCTATAACGAATCACGAATCTTTTCAACGTTGTATTCTCATGCGCTCATTGTTAATTACTAATAAAAAATATATTTTTGTTAAGAATATTATTGTCTGCTGCTGTCGTTTATATTATTTTATTCTTTTTCTATTATTCATTTCCCTTGTTTCTTTTACTCTTATTTTCGCTGTATAAGACAGAGTTGTATTTTTGATTAATTAGACACGAACCGTATTCCAAAAACAAATATGTAAGAACCTACTTGAACCCATGGTCATTTCATAATTTTTATTAATATTAATTAATATTAAATATGTGTAATAATTAAATAATTAATATTAAACAAAAGTAATTAATATTTATTTAATTTAATTTAATTTAATTGTTTTGATGTTCATATATTGACTTCTACTTGGTGGTAGTGCTGCCATTCTTTAATTTCATAAATACATAACTAAATTGATCAGGTAGCACTCTTCTGCTATGTGCTGCCAGATGTAGTATTGATACCTATTAGCCGTTAAAGAAAATGCATATGGTATAAGAATTTAAAAATAGAATTAAAAAATTTTATGGTTCTCACAAATATGAAAAGAAAATACATCGGTTTATAATTTATATTGTATAATGTAAACTTAGTGGAAATTAATTAATACCAACACTAATTTCACTTCCTTTATATAATAAGTTGTTACGCTAACCATCATTAATCTCTATCAATTTGAGATCTTAACAGCTATGTTATAAAAAGATCATCTCTTGGAGACTATTTTGTGTTTTGATTTAGGCGAAAAACCCATAGTGATTGCCTTTCAGATTTGTTTACTATTTTCAACTTAATTACACAGAAAAGTTCGGAAAGTGAAATATAAACATTTATAAGGATTTATTTACGAATATTTATTTAGTTCTATAAAATTAATATTTATTTTTGTGCGACCAAGCTCAGGGGATTTATTTTGTTTTCATTTCATAAGAAAACAATCTCAAAACACAATGTATGGTAAAACTAATATAAATTCAAACGTTTTTCAAATAAAAAAAACTTGTTCGCTTATATTGTTCTGCTTGTAATCAGTTTTCTTTAAGAAATCAATTAAATTTTATATTGAAAGCTGAAAGCTTCATATTTATTTTCAAAAGAATCCAATCCAACGGGAGAGCATTTGTAGTCCTTAACTTCCATATTTTAAAACATATAATTGTCATGTGAATGAATTTCAATGATCACACAAGATTTCTAAAATGTAGGACAAAGTAACTTGAAAACATATACGTGTGTTGCAGTTATCCGCTAATAGCAATAGTGAGATAAGAACGGGGTTACCCAGTGTTTGTAATATAAATACGGTAAAGAATTCGGGGAAGTACTTCCCATTATAGTACACCTAACTTTATCTTGCTTTTGACGTCTAAACTTAATAAACACTTATCTATCTACCAGATAATAGGTAATCAAACATTTGGCGTTATAAGGGACTGTTTGACCACGCAAATTAACTTGCCTTTGAACGACAATAAAAAATAAAGTCATATGAGAAGATGAAAAAAAAACGTAGAGTTTTGATAACATTAGATCGAACATATTTGTTTAACTGATAAGATCTGGTTTGTTTTTTTACAATATGTGTACACGTATTCAATGAAATTATAGGACATTTGGTAAATTACTATTATTAATAGTAAAAGAAATTTATCCCACATACATACGTAGATACATTTTTGTTTTGAACTCATCATCATAATTATTTTTTATAATATACATTGTACATTGTAAAATACGTTGTGTTCTATGAATTTTTAACTTTTATTTTCGATTTATTGTTTTTTTCTTAACATTATTTACATTTTAAAAAAATTTTATATATATTTACCGCATAACTTATTATCATCCAAATAGAGTATATAAAACTCTAAGAAAAAATATTAAATAACATAAAAAAAACACTTACATTTTGTTAAAGGAAAAAATAATATTTTTTTTATAAATTTTCATTCTTTTTAACATAATCTATGGCCAATTGCTTAACTCGTTGAACATTAGCATCGTTGCCAAAACGTTCTTCAAATTCCAAATATTTTTTGAAAATTGTGCGCATTTTGCGCAATGGTATTTTTTGGACTACAGCACGTTCCAAAATATTTCTAGAAAAACAAAGAAAGAAGGAAAATTTATACAATTCCTCTCCGTTCTAGAGTAAAAGCTTTATTTATTTCATTCAATGCGCCATAAGATGTAGTAAGATAAAATCCATTAATTTTGCTTTCACCGTTTCGTTTGATACTTGCAGACTTTTTGAGGGTAAGCCTATTATAGAAATCCATGTCTGTAGAAAAAACCTAAAAGAATCGATTTTCTAACATTCTATCAAGACAGGAGCAGGGGATACAGAGTGGTAGTTGCCAAGTAGGGATTTGAAAATGGATACATAATAATGTCAACATACGGGTTTGTAGAAGCCGCTTTCGATATTTATTTTATAATAAACAAGACATTACTAAAGTCTTTTATAGAGAATATAATGGATTTCTCTTACTATATCTTACATTTTTTAAAAATGAAATACAAAATCATTAATTTTTATGTTCTGTATTTTGAAATCTTACCTTGCTGAATCAATTAAGTCCTCTTTCACCAACATGTCCACATACTGGCACCAAACATCTACACGTTTGGGATACGATGTCACCACTTGATCCAATAATGTTTGTGCCATTTCATTATTACCGTGCTTGTGATTTAAATTTGCAAACGTGACTATAGTATTGACATCTAAAGGAAATGAAATATTTTAAAGTGTTGGCAAAAAGATTCTAATTCCAAATGTATGAACTATTACTTACGTTCTCTATCTGGTAGACAAGCTAGAGCTTTGTGCAACAATTGTTGAGCTCTTTCAGTCATACCAATGGTGAAGAAAGCATTGGCGGAAACACGCCAAACTTCCGGTTCTGTTTTGAATTTTTTCGTTATATTACCAATAATTTCTATAAGTTCGGCAGATTTTTGGGCATCGGTAATAATTTCTACGGTACGTAGGTAAATTTTCAATGGTTCATTATACATAAGGGCCTCTTTGAGTGTATCATTAAAGGACTCTTTATTGCCGTATCGTAACTCTAAATTAAGTAAAGCCACCCATATATTAATTTGCTCATCTGAATTCCTAAAGTTTATGGTTTTCAAGGCTCTTCGGGCTACTGCTCTGGCTTTATCGATTTCTGTAGATTGTAGATGAAATACCATATAGTTTATCCAGTGTTTACTATTATTGGGGTCCGATAAAACTAAACGGTCGTATTGATCCACTGAATCCGGTAACTGATTGGGATCGGCATATTTTTCTTCAATTGCTCTAAGACGTGCTTCCTCTTCACGTTGCTGTTTAAACTTTTCCGCTGTGGTTAATTTCTTTTTGGCATTGGTTTTCTCATCTTTTGTTTCGTTGTCTTCATCTTCATCGGAGGATTCTACAGTTTTGGAGATGTTTGTTAAATCCAAATTCCAAAAGTCATTAACACCTGTCAGTGATTTTATTTCCATTTTTTGGGCCTTTTTGTCTGTAACTTTTCCTGCAGGAGTAATTTCAATAACTTTTGCTGCTGCTTTCTTATCAGGTGCTTTATCTTCATAGAACAATATGGAATTCTCTTTAGTCTCAACATCATCGCTAGAGCTGTCATTATCATTATTGCTCTCTTCCTTCTGCTGTATGGTTTTCGACTTCTTAATTGCTTTACCAGTTTCCGATAAGGTACGTTTGCGTTCTTTAGTTTTAAAGTTGTTAGAAGCTTCGTTAGATTTTTCTAATTTTACAACTATTTTGTTTTCTGGGCTTTCCAATTTTTCTTCTTTCTTGTCCTTTGATTTTTCCAATTTTTGCTTTTTTGTTTCCTCTATTTCGACGTTTTCATCTTTAACGATTTTTCGCTTTCTGTTTATTTCATGATACAATTTGCGTATGTCATCGAGCACTGCTATACACTGTGATCCATGTATGAAAGCCAACTTACAAAATTGTCCTTCTTCGACGGCTTTACTGGCGGTACGCTCAAAGTCATTAAAGTGCAATCGGGTTGGACAGAAGACTATAGGATTTTTGCCTTTTTTTAAAGAACAAGCAAAAATACTCTCATTTTTAAAAAGTACTTTGGCAGATAAACCAGTTTTTCCAACAAGATTTTGCGAAATCTCCTTCTCCGTCGTTATATGCTCCAAATCACCAGTTTTATTACTCAGAAATACAACCTTACTGCTGTAATCAACCCACAAGATAACACATTTTTGTATGGTACCCTCTTTTGGCGGCTTCGTTTTACCTAGTATAGACGCTTTAACTATACCTATTACTTTCGTATTGTCCAGAACATATTCAAAATCATTCGTGGCTTCATTTACACATTGAAATTTAGCAGTCACTTTATCTCCAGGAGAATAACGAGCTATAGCATGGCCTTGTTTCTTAAGTGAATTTTTGATATCAGAAATTTCCGTTAAATAGCTTAAAAGAATAACAAAAAAGAATAATTTTAAAATTTAACACAATAGAACAATCTGCGGCACTTAAAGTTAAAAGAAATGGCAAAAAGTATACTTCATTTGTATGCTGTTGAACCCGATCATATTTTAAACAATTTGAAATAAACACAAACGACTTCAAAACTAAGTAAGCTTAGACCTTGATTCTAATGTAAAAAAATCTTATTCTGAAGAATCTACAAAAAATATTTGGATCGCATTACGAAATAATTAATAAAATTTACAATGTTCATTGACAATATTTCTAACAGAGTTCTAACATTATTAAATTAAAAATTTCTAGTCGCCAATTAGGAGAACATTTTCTTAAGCATTGGCAAGTTATTTATTTGTTATACAGCAAGAATAAAAGGAAAATCGAACACAAAGCAGCATTTGTGAAAAACAACAAAATGTACATTCAATAATAAACAAACAAAAAAAAAATAATAATAATAATAAAAGAACAAAAGCAAGCATAAACAGTTTCTAATTTAACAATACAATAAGAGTTCTATTTAGTAAACTTTATTTGAATTGGTATTTTACACACAGTTGTCGAGAATAAATTTTATAAAAAAAAAAGAGAAGTCCCAAAAAATTAATATCCAAGATATAAAAATAAAATTCATATTTAATATTATTTGAAAAGAATTAACAAATATTTTCTTGTTTTACTTTATACTATATTCCACTAAAGTTTTTACAATAATAATTAGTCATTTTGATTTTTCTTTAAGTTTATTTTTTATTCTTTTAGGCCCATTCTAAGAATGTTATATTGGCCATATAATACGTTTTACAAGTTTACAACAATGGTAAAATATTTTAGTTTATTTTAAACAAATTATTTATAAAAACAATTTTATTTTTCCTTTTTTTTTTCTTTTGTGTGTGTCTCTTAAAAATATTATTTTCAATGGTACACGAGAAGAAAATAGTTGGTTGTTTAAGATGAAAAATATTTTCTTTTTCTTTTTCTACACTTTTTTCACAATTTTGTTTTTTGTTTAGGTAATAATAGTAAAATATAAAAAGCAAACATTTAATTAAAAGGTGATGTGCTTATGTTTGTATGTACGTCGGTATGTATGTATGTATGTTTGCATGTATAAGTGGTGTTTGATAACATTCATACTTTAATAAGACTAATATACAATTTATATTTATATAAAAATTAACATGCGTTATGATAAAATTTTATTGCAAAAAAAAAAATAATAAAAAAAAACGAAGAAAAAAAACGAGTTTAACAACAACAACAAAAAAATAAATACTTTTTAATGAACGTTTCAAAAGTAACAAATTAAAAAGAAGAAAAAAACGATATAACATAAATCCTGGATATTTTATTAATTGTTTTCTTTTAATGTATATTGAGTTGTATTTCACACAGTGAAAAAATTAAATTATATGATATGACATCTTCACAGATAATACAAGTACTTGGTATCATTATAACAGTCATTTTGATAATCTTTCTTTTTTTTTTATTTGTATTTATTTATATATACACGTATAATTACTAATTATATACTTAAGTATAGAAAGCAAATGTTGGATGGTTTTATAAAATTAAAATCAAATTATTGTTAATACTAAATTTTAAAATAAAAATAAAAAGGTCTTTGCATTGGAATTAAAAAGTATTAAGATAATTTTTACTTTTCATAATTAATGTTTTTTTTTTGTTGTTTTAATTTTCTATTAATAAAATTAAATTTATGAAAAAAAAACCAAATCAAATACTAATAATGAAATACTCATGTATTTAGTTTTTGACAACTTTTTTTTTTTTTAATTTGAAACGGAAATTTCTCATTATCGTAGGAAAATAATACAGACAAAAAATATAATCATAATAACAATAACAAAAAAAAAAAAAAAAAAAAGAAAAAGAAAAAAGAAAAAACAACAAAAGACATTCATTGACTATGAATTTATATGGCTTAAAATAATGTAGAGATACGAATACTACAGCGATAAAATTGATTTTCGTTAATAAATTTTATGATTTTTTGTTTCTTTTGTGTGTTTTCTTTTTTTTTTTTCTTTTTTGCTTTTTTTTGAGACTTCGTGTATTATAATTACAATTAAGGAAAAAGAAAAATAATAAAACAATAAATAAAAACTACAGCTTATATCTACAGTGTAAATTTAGTTAGTATTTTAGTTTTAAATAATTACTGGAATAGTGTGCAATACGCTGATTTTTCAAATAATGATAACAACTTAAAGGTTATTTATACTATTTAACAAATATTTATTAAACTTAAAAACAAATAACATCTTTTGAGACTGATTACTCTTTTGTGTTTTTTCTCCATCTTCTTCTCATTATTATCTATTTTCATTTCTTGACAGAACACAAATTTTAAAATTTATACAATATTTTAAAAGATTACACAAAACAAATATCAAAAATATGGTAAATATAATAAAATAAAAAAAAAACTTAACAAGGGTGTGTAACAAATAGTTTAGAAAATGAATTTAGAAAAGCACTATTAATTTAACTAAGATTAGTACATATAAACAATACAATACAAGAAGATAACATATTTTATGTAAAACTCAGGTAAAAAAAGTCAATTGATTAGAGTCATTGTAAAATGACATGAATACTAAAGATTTTCATTATAGTTTTCCCGATAAATCTCGTTTGGAAAAGTATAACTACTAAAAAAAATTTAAAGAATTAAAAAAAAAAATACACAAACAACATATATTTTTAGAAGAATAACAGAGATCTTATAATATATGTATATAAGCATTCTATATATAAAGATTTAAGTAAAAATAATGCCAAAATAAAGCGAATTTAAAAAATGTCTTTTTAATAGTGCACAAAAGAAAATATAAGAAATAATACAACAAATGTAATAAAACAAATAATTTTAGCGCTAAACTTTTTGTTAGCAGTAGTACTAGTAGCGGTAGTAGCAGCAAATATATTATATCGCCAATTGCATATGCAGAATTTATAATCAGATTTTACAGGCGTCAGATTCTTTAACAAATCTAAGAACCTTAACCGCCTTTTAGTATTTTAAGCTGGACTGGTAGACTAATTAATAGCAAGCTATTATAAGAATTGAAAAAAAAATTGTTTTTTAATTCACATTTGTTTGTTTGTGCCAAATAGCTCGGGAGTGAGAATAATAGATTTGATTGGCATCAAGTCTAATGATATTTTATTAAGAACACTTAAAAATATGGCATAGAATTATATGGCTCTTGCATTTGACATTTTCTACACAACTAAAAAGAAAAAAGAAATTAAACAAAAACGTCTAATGATCTCCATACATAGGCGTATGAAGATGAATAGAACTTTAAAAGTCGAAATTCAAAAATCTAACTAAATTCCACTAGTCACTCATTAGCCTGCACTCGATCACTGGTAATTTTTTAAATATTAGTATACTTAACAATGATATACGGGGTATTTGAGCTATGCAAATAATGTCATCTGTTCTCTCATCTCTGCTACATTCTACATTCCTGTCACACTAGCACACTTGACTAATTTGAGCAATATACAACTACATATGTATGTCTGTAGACATAATAATATTTAAGTATGTGTATGTATGTGTGATTGTTGTAAATTATATCGTTATCACGACATATCAATGTCTAGAAAATCGGGAGATAGCAGCATTGAGTCGGAGGGATTAGATGAGACAAGGGACAATGTATCACCCATTATTGCACTGGCGAGATCTACAGAGTGATGATGATGATGATGATGTTGGTGATTATCAATTTCATCATGATCATCATGCAATTGATGATGTAAATCATGATGATGTGGATCTAACGTATCTAAACTGTGTGCTTCTAGTGGATGTTGATGGGATGACGATAGCAGAGGATCTCGTCCATGCTGTAATGATGTCGGTGATTCAGCTAAACTACCATTATTATTATTATTGTGATGATGATGATGATGATGATGATGATGGCAATCAGCAATATTATCAGAACCACAAGCTACCATTAGATCAAAATTTGTTGAGGTATTGCTGGGACTTTGTTGACATTGCTGTAGCATATTATTTGATCCATGTTGATATTTTTGATGATGACAATTCGAACAGCTGCTTGAGAGGCAGGTAAGACTACCAGGACCACCACAACATGAATTTAGCGGTGTGTTGTGATGATTTGTAGGAGTGGGTGTTGTAGAGGTAGTATTTGAATTTGTTTGACGAGCTGGTGAAGATATTGATGAACTACTTGCGTATATATCGTCTAAAGATAACTGATGACTACTGCAACAGCTGCCATTATGGGTATGTTCACTACAGTCATTGCCACCATTCGTTGAAGAATAACTATGAACACTACATTGCATTTGAAGATTAGGTGAATGAGGGGCAGATTGCATCAGCTGGTTGGTGGGTATAGACAACATCGGATCAATACCACCGCTACCGTTAGCAGTGCTACACTGTACCATATGATGTTTAGTCTCTTCCATTAGATCTTCCATAGGATTTAGATTGATGCCAAGGTTGTTATCAAGAGTATTAATGGAGGCGTTGCTGGATTGCTGCTCTTGTTGGCCATCGTTGATTAGGGGAGTAGAATGATGGTTATTCATGTTTGAGGGACTAGAATTCTTTAAGTAGGATGTTGTTGGTGTAGGAGCTGATACAGATGTATGATTAAAGTCTGCCAAAGGTATACCATGAGATTTGGCTTGCATTTCCAATTCTTTTATGCGATTCAAAAGGCGTCTATTTTGCACTTCTATTTGTCGTTGACGCTGTTCATTTTGTTTTAAGCGGGCCACCTCATGCTTTAAGCATTTTATATAGTCAACAGAGCTCTTAAGGATAGTGCCCTTATTTGGCCTTATATCACGGACAACCTCATAGTAAGGATCATTAGTTTTGGGCAACAAAGTACCCAGTTCCTTAATACGATCGTTAATATTAAAACGCCGGCGTCGTTCTATCATATTATGATTATCTTTCTTTTGGCGGTCTTTTGCCAAAGCATTGGCTTCTGCGTCGGTCAAAGATTGGGGTTCTTGTTTGATATTTAAGTCGCTTGAAAAGGAATCGTCGAATTTAAGCGTATCACTCAGATTATTGTTGTGTAGAATATCCTCGAAGTCTAGATCGGCATCACTTTCAAATGACGGTGGCAGCTCTGAGTTACTTGTTGCAACAGAACTCAAACTAGGGGTTGCCGACTGTATAGGACTGGCCATGCCACTGGGTCCGGACGAGTTCATAAAATTTGTGTTGCGCATCATTTTAACCAGGTTTCCTGGATTCGAACGACTACCCAACGAAGCGTTGTTAGTATTTTTATTATTACCCAAGTTACTGGCAGAATTATTGCTAAAGGATTTCAACGAAGATGGTTGATTATTGCTAGTGTCAGTGTTATTAAACTGCATATAGTATGAATTGGCACCGTTGCTGTTATTATTGCCCATGCTATAGGGCGATAAGGGCATGTTATCATCAAGTATTGTGGCACTACTTGGAGATGCAGCTGGAGTCATGCGCATTTGTCTAGGTGAACTGTTCACCGATGAGCAGTTGTCATTCAAAATGCTATTATTAGCATTCATGCCTAGAGTATAACTACTGCTTGAACGTTCGTTACTTTGGTGTTGGTGCTGTTGTTGTTGATTAGGGTTCGAACTGGCTACAGTAACCCTTAGATTTGCCATAGAATTTGCCGCTCTACCGCTCCAATCCGTTTGATTTTTAAATGATTCACTCAGGTATTGACGTACTTGATTCTTTTGCTTTTGTATGACGTGATAACGTGTGGGATTTTCTAATATTGTTCGTACTTGCAGAACCTGTTGGGGTAATTCCAGAGGTACTTGCAAAGGCACCTTAACCGTAACTGGACTTGACTGAGCTTGCGGTATCATTAAAGTGTCCATATTCTTCGACCCATAACTATCCGAGTTCGAATTACGACTTTGGTTAGAGCTGTTATTGTTGGCATTCGACTGAATTTGTATTTGGGGACTGTTGGATACATTGTTATTGCTATTAATCTGCTGTTGCTGTTGTTGTTGATCGTAAATTACTTGTTTTTGTTGTTGTTGTTGGATGATTATTATACACGTTTTGTAATTGATGATGCTGTTGCTGGTGCTGGTGCTGGTGTTGGTGCTGAAAAGCAGCGTTCGCTTCATGTTCTCTCTTTTCGGCTTCTCTTCGTTCTAACTCTTGCTGTTGTTGCTCTCTCTGCAACTGTAATTTCAATTGCGTCCTAGAAGTGGGTGTAACGGTTTTAAACGTCGGTATATTGTCGGGTCTAATTGTGCGTGTTGCCGATTTCAATTCATAAAATTCGACATCATTTGAATTTGGACCGGAAACTTTAACCGAAGGCAATACATCTTCGAGTTTGTCTTCATCCATCGGACATTGGTAGTCGATTTCAAAATCGAAATCTAAATCTATACCCGATTCAGCCATTTCGTTTATTTTTCGGCGACTATTTTCTTTATATTCCAATTGTTTATTTCATTTATTATTGTTTTAATCGCAATTTGTAAATTTTATCTGCTTCTTCTTTCACTTTTATTTAATTCTCTTTTATTGTTTCGTTATCGTTTGCTATTTTCCGTTTATTTTAGTTTAAAATCAATCATCATTTCTTAATACTTTACATTAATTACTTTCTGGGTTTTGTTCTTTCCACGTAATCCATCATAAAATTTATCATCATCGCGTTTATAGAATTTATTTTTTGTTTTTCTTTATTTTGTTAATTCTATTTTATTAATACTTTTACGCAGTTTATCTTAAAGTTTCACTTGTTATGTTGTTATAATTATTATATTAATTTTAAATGTATTTTCTTCTTTCGTTATTGTTGCTAACCAGCAAGCAGCGTTTTATATTATATTACAATAATAATGGTCGAATGTCTTTTCGACGATATTAATGGCTGTACTCCGTTTACTAACGTACTTTTTTTTTCTATATATTTTTTATTTATTTTTTTTTTTGATATTTTTCTTTCTTCATATAATAAAAAGTTTATAAATTAGCACATACGCATATGTTTACCACCGTACAACTAACCACACCACCAACCGCCATCTATCTGTCTACTGCACGATCCCCATATTATAATGCCTCCTCAGTCGATCAGTCAGTCAGCCGTACGTAAGTATGTACTACAAAAGCAAGCAACAACAAAAACAACAGCAACAATAATAAAGATAAAAAACGATTGACAAAAATCTTTCATATAGAAATTTTATTAAAAAAAAAAAATTTTTTTTTTTAAGTTTCTATAAATTTCGGCGTATAAAATAATTATTTCAAACTGATCGGTATAATGAATTTTATGAGTTTCTCTTTGGTGCAGTTGAAGTTGTAAATCGTTTTTTTTTTGCATTATTATATTGAATTTTTTATTTTTTTTTTTAATATATTAATTGATTTTAATAAATTATGGAAAATAACGGCACAATTTTTCGTTAAAAAGAAATTATCGTTAACCACAATTTCACAACGATTTTAGTAGTTCACTTATTTAGTATTAATTGTTAGCAAGAAAGAAACGATAATTAAATAAAATTTATTTTTAATTGTTTGATTAAAAATAGAAGAATAATAAAAGGTAAACGAAAGAATATTATATAACCACTACTGGCTACTACTCAGTACGATCAATTGTGACAGAACTAAAAAACTGAATCCATATGGCCGCTCTATGCACACACACGGATTGAAAGTTAGTAGTGTTGCCAGAAGTGACTGAGAGAGAGTGAGAGAAAAAGAACAGCAACACCCGTTAATGCAACCCCCCCAATTTTTAAAAATATAAAGAAAATCCCCAAAATTCTTAAACAAATTGTAAAAATATCCATTTTCAAGAGATTATTTCTACACAATTGAGAATAAGCGTTTAGTTAACGATAACTAAAGTACGAACGTTCTTAATTGGTTTTTCTACCGCTTTTTTTTTATTCTTTTGCAATTTCATCGTCTAATTCCCCGAGTCTAGACGAACAAATTGATGTTTGTTTTATTTGTAAAGCAAAAAAATTTTATATTTTTTAAGGGTAAATTCGATTAATTATACACACTGTAATTAACATGTTTTGTTAAGTATATAGAAATGTTAATTTTCATTTTCGTCAACCAGAGTAAACCAGTTTAATAAAACTGGATAAAATATTTTATATAATTATTGTATCGTTTCTCTGTTTTAGAGTGCTAAATAACTTACTCAGCACAATACAATATCCATATAAATTTTAATTGAATAATTTATTAAGAAAAAAAATAATAATAATAATAAATAATAATAATTATAATTAACTTTACTGACTTGGAATAAGTAATTAACCAAATAGAAACTTCTTTTATTTAATATATATGCAGTATTTGTAAAAAACAACATGAATAAATTGATTCTTAAAAATTTGCGATATGAAATAGTCAATAAGTGATGAGTTTTAAGATACTTTTTTTTAAATCATGATCTTATCAATAATAATCAAGAAGAGGTGTTGCGGAATCTAAGCCAAAATTATTGAAAGTTAAACCATATATATTGTGTATAAATTCGAAAATAAATAAAACCCATGTTCAAATCAACATATTTTGCTTATAATTTATTGAAAGTTGTTTTTTTTACAGAAATGGCTTGTTAAAAAAATAACCCTTATAGAATATAAATTGAAAAAGGTAAGAAACTAGTACAAGATTGAAAGAAAAAAGAAGGCACCACGATGTGTACCGAAATTGGGATTCCTTGGTAAATATCGTTGAATACCTAAACTAGCTAGAATAATAGTCTGACAATTCCAAAGTAAAGTACAAAAATTTTCCAAAAATGGATGATTAAATTCTTGATTAAATATAAAATTATTCGTTTTATATTGCAGCAAAAGAAAAAAAAAAACATACATTAAAATTATAAAACATATAATTAATAAGAATTTGTATTTTAACAGAAAAATATTTCAGTGTGAATCAAAAGTAATCCAAAATGTTTTCGTGTTTCAAACAGAAAACAGCATTTAAATTCGAACATGGAATCGTGTACATTCAATATTCATATCATTTAACAACAACAAAGATTATTAAGAATTTATTTTTCTATTTTTCTTAGAAAACACTCAAATACTCGATTCCATTTTATTCTATAAATATTAGGCATACTAGCTAATGATTTTAAACGAGTTTTTTTTTCGAATTCGAAGTACTAACAGAAGAGTATATAAACTCAATTTTAAGTGGATATAACTTTTGCAATGAATGTTCGCCACTTATACTATCATAATGCGTTCAGCATTTGATGGAAAGATAACGAAACAATTAATGCTTAGATTTTAATTTTATTAAAATGTATTTACAATTTAAAAAATAGCTTTTAAGCAATTGAATTGAATTGAATAGACGACTGCAAGTTAAAATTTAAAATAAAATGAAATTTTCTTTTCAAATTTGCTTAAAGCCTCCTACAAAATTGTGAATGTTTTAAGTTCCCATTTCCTATATAAAAACTAAAATCTATCTAAAAACATTCCACAGCTATGAAATGTTAAAATTAATACATTTTAATATACATATATGTATATATGTATATGAATTATTACTCGAAATTTCTATTTTAACATCGAATACAACTATTAATTTAAGTTAAAAACTAAATAATTAACAGAGAATATTTTATTAATTGAATTGAGTTTTAAAATTAAAAATTCTAAATAAACAAAACTCTTTATAAATAAAGGTAAAACAATAATAAAAACAAAATTGAAAATTAAGTTCTATACATACATATATACAAATATGCTTTCAGCTGTTTATTTAAACCTCAAATCGAATCTTATATTTTCAATCAAAAACACATACAGGTGGCGTATAAGCATATATTCATGGCTTAAAAAATAATCGTGCTCAATTTAAATGTGTTGCCAGTTAATGAAACCTTTATTTTTATTACTTTTTAGATTTCTTTTATTGTAAACAAGTTTAATGTATAGTAAAAAAAAATGTATAAAATTGAAAAAGATAATGACACTGCTAATTTCCAAAATTGAAATCAAATACACAACATTATACATGATATATGTATCTGGCTGTGTGATAGTGTGTTGTATCTGATCGTTATTGGTGTAATTCGATAAATACTACATGAGCAGAAAAACAAAAGAAAAAAAATAAGAGCGAAGACCAATGCTACCACCTGCCCATTTTTAAAACACTTGTAAATAGTTTGTAAACTCAAATTGTTTTCATGGAAATAATTGCTTACGAAACAAAGTCCCGATTATTGAATAACACCCCCTCATCTGGCAACATAGCTCAGGTGAATCATAAAGAGAATGAGATAATAGGTACACTTGATCGTGCTGAAAGTGCTTCTCTAGCTTCAGTCTCTTGACATACAAATGCAAAATGTAAACAAAAACCACTTGGATCGCTAAAAGAGCGAAAGACAAATATGTATTTGAATAAAAATATACAGGTGCGTGCACAATAATAGTTGTATTCAGATTCAAGTCACATAATAATTGGCCTCTATTAAACAGAAATCTCTTATTGGCTTTCCCAATAAAGAAAAGTAAATAAATAATAAATAATATTACAATAACGTGTTATAATTAACATAAACCCTTAATAATGAAACGTGTTTCATTCTTAGGATTAATAGAGGCAAATTTAGTAAATGGAATTGTACAAATGAAAAAGCTTCTGTGCATAAATCTCGATAATTGATAATTTAAACGAATTATTTTTTAAATTTTACAATGTTTCATGTGAAGTATGATTCACGAAAATATATTTTTATGAAAGAAAAAATATAAAATTTTCTCTTAATTTAGACGTATTTTTATAAGCCTTTTTAGAATTTTAAATACACAAATAGAAACAATAATAGTTATCACAATCCTTTGGTCAGAGCTTTGGCCTTGCTTCACATACAACCAATGTTTTTGTGTTAATTTTTTTCGGTGGTGGAATCCAAAGCTCCGAACGGCAGGTTTAAAAAAGCTTTTTTGTGGCAATTAACACTTAGAACTTTTGCAGAAGACTGCTTAGAGGAGGGTGTCTACCTATTTTCTTTTCTTAAGGGCCTAAAATGACATTTTGTCGTAAAATATTCCTTTTTACAAACAATATATTTTCACAGGTGTTGTTTTTAGGCAACGACAGACCTGAATGTATTCGGAATATCTTGATTCATGAAATTGAAGCAAAGGAAAAAACAATAAACTAGATATGAAGGTGAATGACGGTTTTTAAAGGAACTAATTATCTGTTTATTATTATTATTATTATTATTGTTATTTTTGCTTTAATTTATTGTGTTTTAGTGAAATAAGCGCAATTTAGTAAACGTCAGTAGTATGAGGAGAAAAATTTAGACTACGCAAAAATTTTATATTTAAAAAGACCAACGAAAAATTATATTTTTTTTTTTAAATAAAAATCTCTTAAACACGAACAATGAACTTATAAAACAACCACACAAACACAATAAGAATGTAAAATATAAATTCCAATCTTGGTCAGATTTAAACATTTTAATAATAACCTGCAATCGTTTTTTAATTTACTATACGAATTTATCTGAAAATTTCAATCGCTTAAGCAGCAACACGTACTTTAAATAATGCGTAATAATGTAAATATAAAATAAATTGTAAAAAAAGAGTTAAACTCACCTTTCAATATAGGCAGCAGTTGTTGATAGTTTACTATCCCAAACATCGTTTAATTTGGCCGAAACTGTAATAGTCTTGGTAGAGACTTCTTTGCCCAATACTCTTACATAGACAACCTGTTCAGGAGATAAGTCAATTTTGTCAGCGCTGAAGACATTCATCAGCATCATTTTTAAATGAACTTTAACTGTTTTGTTATAATCTTGTATTGGTACAACAAGATCAACGATATCTTCGTTAACAGACTTTACGTAACCCTTTAAAATGTCACCAATCTTCAGAGATTTCCAATCACAAGTTAAGTTTTCTGCAAAGTATTTGACGTCACGTAAACTGAAAATACTACCAGAAATACTGGCAACTTTTAGTTCTTCGCCCACAGGGTATTGATGAAGTTTGGCTCTTAATAAATCCACAAAATCAGACAACATTCTAATGGGTATAAGGCCCTTATACTCAATGTCTTCTTCGCCCTCATTACCGGCATAGCTAATTTTTATCTCCAAACCCGAATCTAGAATATGTACTACAGAAGCTGGACATAATTCACCCAATTTAAAAGCATTTTCCACCATGCCCAGTATAAGTTGGTCATCCTTTTTATTTGAAACGCGGAATTGCACTGTTTGACCTTCTTCTAAATTTTCCAATTGACCGGGCAAAGCATTTTGCTTATAGAAGACACCTTTAACGTCTCCGAAAAATTTCACCAAAGCAAAATGACTGTTACATTTTACCACGGTACCCACATAGTTGCCATTGATTTTAGCCTCTTCAAAGCTTACTAGTGGTTTACAGGTTTTAGACATGTATTCTGAGCGATTAGTTAAATATACGATTTTACGATCATGATTCACATGAACGACGCGACATTTAAGTTTGGTATTTGGTTCTAAGTTCCTAGCAGAAGGTACCAAAAACATTTTCTCTATAAGCGCTATTAATGAAGAATATTTAAGATCAAATGCTTGTTAACGTTTAGAATGTTTACAACTTACCACTGATTTTTCCCAGTTGAAGTGAGTAACCGCCAATTTTATGATTATATTCCCTAACTACGGCTGTAACAAAGTCCCCTGGTTTTACATCATCCAAGCTGAAATATTTCTCATTAACTGTTGCGTAATCATCTGTACAAATATACAACGAATCCATAGCATCATAATCAGAAATTCTAACTGTATGTTTTGATTTTTGGGAATATTTTGCCAATAACTCGTCTTGATCGTAATTGCCCTTGTAATTAGCTTTTATGGTCTTAAAAGATATGATGCCTTTGAATTTATTGTTTAAAATTAATATTACACCTCCCGTTCCCAAACGATGTACTTTTGCATTTTCAACAACATCACCACGTTTCAGTTTTAGTTTCTTTGTTTCATCTTCTTCGTCTTCAGCTTTTGTAGCACTTTCATTACGTAGGTTCAAAGTTAAATACACAAATTTAGTCAAAGGCATAACATACAAGATTCTTGCTTCGCAACTGGAATTTACTTCATAATCTTCTGGTAGAGACAATGGATCCGACAGTTGATGCTCGTTGACATAAGCAGTGAATATCTCATTCATTATGGAACCTTGGAGTCCATTTTTTAAAACTTTATTCACTTGAAAATTAACTATGGTTGATGGCAATAAATAGTCCAAATTCGGTTCACTCTGGTCTTTTATTTTTAAACTTTCTGCTTGAATTTCCCTACAGATACAGGTGCTTACCGAAGTATCGGTAGTGATTTTATCTACTTTAAGATAAACAAGCTCACCAACGGCATGCCCACTTGTAGACTTTTCTAGAGGCACAAAACAACGTAATCCCTTAATACCAGATTCTATGATATAGCCATGTTCTTGGACTTCCTCTATAGCACCATTAAAGACAAACCCCTTTTTAATATTTTTGTGTGCAAGATCAGCATGGACTTCACTTGGCTTTAGAGTCATATCCACTTGAGTTTCACCGTTTGCTCCTCGCTTTACTTCCTTAATACGTCCATAAACAATTTTATTTTCACAATAAAGGTCCTGTAGAGGCTTGTAACCCTCTGATTGGGCGTTATTTTTTAAAAATTCTTTCATGGATTTAGTGTATGCATCTGATATTTCCAAAGCTGATATTCTAGCATTAATACGACCCGGCAGGGATACACTCAAATACAATTGATCCACACTTTTGATTAGGCCCATGATAATCATACCATCTTGTATGGTATCATAATTAAGGAGTTCTGCAGATTGTGGTTTAAGCTCTTCATCTGTATCCTCTAAATTAGGAGTTGTTTTATTCTTAATTTTCTTTATCTTTTTTTGAACTGCGCCAAAAATCTAAAACAAATGTTATGAAGTGTAGATTAACGAAATGTTTTTACGCATTATATGCCAAGTTCTCGAACGTACCTGTTCGGTTGGCTTAGGACTTGCTGTTTCCTTTGGTCCAACTGTTCCACCACGAGGAAAACTCTTTTCCACTATAACCATTGTGTTTTATTTTAATTAATTTGTTGTTTAAAACCAAATTTTTTTATTTAAATAAATGAAGAATTCAACAGCTCAACTACACGTGCAGAATTAATGAAATGTTTTGACTATCGTTGCCATGTTGGTGTTCAACATGAGTGCTGCCAGAGCATAGAATATTAAAAACACTGAATGATGTGACCAACTAATATTTACTTATAGCTATGAAATGTTACTCTGAATTCGAATATAAAAAATTATTCTTCGACATAAAAACTATTAATTATATAATTGTAAATATACGTACATATAAATAGTATATTGTGAGAAAGGAAATTACATCTATAACACATCAAAAATTTATTGAAGAAGTTTAATTAATGATCAAAAACCCTATTCAATTGACGTTTTAGGTTCTTCTTCTTCTTTTTAAACAAAAAAGGCAACACAATAACAATAACGGTGAAGTACATGTGGTAAAAAGATTTTGTAAACAGAGTGGTTTTTTTATTTTTTATTAATTTTTTTATCAATTTTTTATTGTTAATTGTTAATTAAAAATAATAAAGAAGTAAATAAATATTTTTTAATTTAGTGAAGGAACCTGAAAAATGCAGACAATACGTGAATTTACCCGAAAAACAAAAAGGGGCAACATTTTAAAAGTGAGTTGTTTACTGATAATATTAAAAATTGAAAACGTTTTAAAAAAGTTTTTTAATTCAGATTGTTCGTGAGCACTACCTGCGCATTGATTTGGGTTGCGGCTCTGACTTGTGTAGTGCCTGCCAACAGGAGGAAGCTGATGTTCAATTGCGTTCGGATCGTATGGTCCGTTCCACGCTTTTTAATTTTCCCCACTACTTGGTGTTGGACACAAATGTCGTTCTGCAGCAAATCGATGCTTTAGAAGAGGATGCTATTAGAAATGTTATAGTTTTGTCTACTGTTTTAAATGAAGTAAAACACCGAAGCTCTACAGTATACAAGAGATTCCATGAAATTGTTCAGCACAAGCCACGTGGTTTCTTTGTGTTCGTCAACGAACATCACAAGTGGGTATTGAAGATTTAATCTTAATTAAAAAAAATTAAAATTGCTTCTTTCTTCAGAGATACTTATGTAGAACGTGAGCCGGGAGAAACAGCCAATGATCGTAATGATCGTGCGATACGTTTTGCCACCAATTGGTATGACAGTCATATCTTGGAAGCCCAAGAGAGGAGGTCGGGCAAAAAGAATGTACACAAGAGAGAAAAGACTCGTGTTGTTTTAATATCGGACGATGCAGCGAATAGGGAGAAGGCAGAAAAAGAGGGCATTTTAGTAACTACAGCTGAGGATTATATCAAATCATTGGTAGACTATCCACTTTTAGTAGATAAATTGGCCCGTAAAAATTTCGAAAATGAGAAGGAATCATTGCCTTTGTTTCCTATTCACCTTAGTTCAAGCGAAATACTTGAAGGCATACGGAATCAAAAACTGTTGCAAGGCTCTTTTCAGGCCTCAAGAGAGAACTTTCTCGAGGGTTCGGTTAATGTTGAGGCGTATGAAAACCCGGTAATTTGAAATCAAAAATTGCTGTCTTAAAAAGTGTATTTAATAAACAATTCATTTTAGATTTTAATTCAAGGCCGAGAATCTTTAAATCGGGCTGTTGATGGCGACTTAGTAGCTATTGAGTTGCTACCAGAATCTGAATGGTCGGCGCCAAGTGAAATTGTTCTTGAGGAATCGGAAGAAGTTGATGCAGGTGTTGAACCGGGCTCTACTGCTGAAGAAATTTTGGCAGTGGCAGCCTCAGAAGCTGCTAAATCTGCAGAAAAGACACCCACTGCTAGAGTTGTTGGCATAATTAGACGTAAACGTCGCCAGTATTGTGGTATATTGCAGCCCAGTAACATGATTAATGCAACCAGGCATATATTTGTTCCTGCTGATAGAAAAATTCCACGTATACGCATAGAAACTAGACAAGCGGAAAAGTTACAAAATCAAAGAATAATAGTAGCCATCGATACCTGGACGAGATCTTCACGCTATCCTAGTGGCCATTTTGTGCGATCGTTGGGTCCCTTAGGAGATGTGGAAACAGAAAATGAAGTTATTCTATTGGAACACGATGTACCGCACAGTAAATTTTCCGAGGAGGTATTAAGTTTCCTGCCGCAAATGCCCTGGGAAATTACAAAAGAGGACTATGAGAAACGTGTAGATTTAAGAGATCTTTACATCTGTTCCGTAGATCCGCCTGGCTGTACTGACATAGATGATGCTTTACACTGTCGCGATTTGCTTAATGGCAATTTAGAAGTAGGCGTACATATAGCCGATGTCAGTCATTTCATACGTCCTGGCAATGCTTTAGACAAAGAAGCAGCTGCTCGCGGCACTACTGTTTACTTAGTAGGCAAACGTATTGATATGGTGCCAGAATTATTAAGTTCCAATTTATGTTCTTTAGTGGGTGGCCAAGAGAGATTTGCCTTTTCTTGTATTTGGGAATTGGATTATAATGCAAATATCATTAACAAACGTTTCCACAAGAGTATTATTAAATCCAAATCGGCCATGACCTATGAAATGGCTCAGATTATCATCGATGATGTTACCCAAAATAATGAGATTGCTAAATCGTTAAGAAATCTGAATCGCTTAGCAAAAATTCTAAAAAAGAGACGTATGGACAACGGGTAATATTTGCAATTATTTAAAACTCTACTAAAATAGTGATATTCTTTTTAATTAGAGCTTTGGTATTGGCCTCTCCCGAAATACGTTTTCAAGTGGACAGTGAAACACATGAGCCTTTAGAGGTTGAAGCTAAACAGTTACGTGACACCAACTCCATGGTAGAAGAATTTATGTTGTTGGCTAATATAACAGTAGCAGAACATATTGCAGCCGAATTTCCTGAGTGTGCTATGTTGAGAAGGCATCCAAAACCGCCGCCTAGCAATTTCGATCCACTGATAAAGGCTGCTCAAAATCAGGGCTTTGAAATTAACACTGAAACCGGTTTAGAGTTCTCTAGATCTTTGGATGCATGTGTTAAACCTGATAATCCCTATTTCAATACAATGATACGCATTTTAGCTACGAGATGTATGATGCAAGCCCTCTATTTTATAAGCGGTACTTTGCAAAAAGATCAATTTGTTCACTATGGTTTAGCTGCTGATATTTATACTCATTTTACCTCTCCCATTCGAAGGTTAAGAGATATTTCTAAAACAAAAAATTTATGTGTTTTCTAAATCTTTTTTTTTTTCGTTTTCTTTAGATACTCTGATATAATTGTTCATCGTCTGCTAGCCGCTTCAATAGGTGCTGATAGCACGTATGCTCAACTTTTGGATAAAAAGTCAAACGAAGAACTGTGCCACAATTTAAATTATCGCCACAAAATGGCACAGTATGCCGGACGTGCTTCCGTAGCTCTAAATACCCATCTATTTTTCCGTGGAAAAGTACAACACGAAGAGGGGTATATTATTTTTAGTAATAGATTTCGTTTTATAAAATTTTAATTTATATCTGTATTTTCTAGTTATATTTTATTTGTACGCAAGAATGCTTTACAGGTGCTTATACCAAAATTCGGTTTAGAAGGTACTGTTTATCTAAATTCCTTAAAAGATGATGCCAAGAAATTGCCTTCAAATGTAACTTTTACTTTCAATGAAGAGGTGTGTGTGTGTTAGTTATATAATATTATTATAATATTATTCAAAGAGAATTGAACATTTGAATTTGATTATTTATTTTAGGACTATACTCAACGTTGTGGCAATGTTATTTTTCATGCATTTGATCCCGTTACTGTGCGCCTGAGTTTGGATTCGTCAAATGTTCAACACGAAAAACTCGTGTTCCAATTGGTGAAGCCTTACATTAAAGGTTTTAGTGTTGAAATCGAAGAAAGTATCGAAGAAACGAAAGAAAATAATGACGTTGAAATGTCACCAGCTCCACCACAAAAGAAAAGCAAAAAATCAAAACAAAATAAAATTAAATAAAACTGTATGAACCCCTTAGAAATTACCACCTATAACCTTAAATTGCTTCGAATGTAAGACAGGACCACACCAATACACACGAAGTTTTGCAAAGTTCTAAAACTATAGTTTTTTTTACTGTATCGTACGACTTGAATATATTAATTCTATACTTTGTACCTCATATTTAAAGTCAATTTTCTCTTTAACACAAGAAAATTAGAAATAAACAAAAATAAAAAAGACTAAAGAAAACGAATGACCGCAACACAAACGTAAATGTTTTTTAATTAATTTTGTAAAGAATAAAAGAGATTTGCATATTTATTTTGTTTAGAACATGTATTGTTTCATTTCAAATTATTTAGTTCAATTCAAATTTAACCACCAGACATCATTGAGTTTTTTTGTGTTCACTGAAGCGGAGGTGATTAAAAAATCGTAAAGGATTGAAACAAAATTTATATAAAAAAAAAAAAACAGAATTTATTGTTTTTAACGTTAAAGGATACATAATAATTAAAACAATGAATAAAAATGCTGAATATAGTGGAGATTGTAAGTTTTTTTTTTTTTTTTTTTGAATAACTTTAAAGTGAAAAATAGTATAAATGTGATTATAGTGGTTTGTTTTTGGACTTCAAACTAGTTTTGAACATAAATTTGCAAAACTATACATTAGCATCTAAAAATATTAGATGTTATAAAATTAAATAAAAAAAATGGTTGATAAAAGTGTTGTTTTTATTATTAGAGTATTGAACCTGTGCTTAGTTTCGTATGAACTACTGTAAAATAAAAATTGGTTTAGTTTTGAAATTAATTTCAATTTCATCGACCTGTTTTAGAGAGTTATGAGAACACAACAGCCATTCAGCCATTGATAAAATTATACGACATCCTCAACAATAGAAATTATGCATGACTAATGAATAAAAAGAATTTTTAATTTCATCTTCAACCATACCGAAAAATGTTAATTTATAATATTGCATACAACAATAATTTTAAATTTGTATTTAACAAAAAAAAAAAGTAGAAGAGGTTTCTCTTCAAAATTATTATATATGCTAGAATAATACAATATTTGTATTTGTTTATAGACGATCGAAGTTCCTCGAACCTTCGCTAAGTTGCAAATCGGCAACATAAACTTTGTACTTATCGAACACAAAGTTTTTTAGAAGGCAATGAGTATACAATGTAATACCCTTTATAGGAATTAGCTATACAATTAAATCAATCAATCAATCTGCTGATGGAGTTATAAAAGAAAATGAAAACTCTACTAATTTTCTAATTTAAGTTTCAGACGGATTACCCGACGATGTACATGATCCCATTTATTTGGATTGTTATAGAAGATCTGTAAAACAGCCAACGGATTTTTGGGACAAGCAAGGTCATTTAGTCGATTGGATGAGACCTTGGGATCGAGTTTTGGACAATTCAAATCCTCCCTTTACAAAATGGTATGTGGGCGGTTACCTAAACGCTTGCTACAACGCCGTTGATCGCCATGTCCAACAAGGCAAGGGAACTAAAGTGGCTCTTATCCATGATAGCCCGCTGACAAACACCGTGAGACATGTCACCTATCAGGAACTATATGATCAGGTAGGTTTGGCTAAAGAAGAAGATATGTCCGATGATTAGCTCAATATTTTTCCTTTCTTAAAACAGATATCCAAATTGGCTGGTGGCATGGCGGCTTTGGGTGTTAAACGAGGTGATAAAGTGGTCATCTATATGCCTCTTATACCCGAGACGATAATAGCCATGTTGGCTACAGCTCGTTTGGGTGCTGTACACTCAGTAGTTTTTGGTGGTTTTGCTGCTAACGAATTATGTGTCCGTATTGAACATGCTCAACCAAAGGTGGTTATAGCTGCCAATTGCGGCATTGAACCGGGAAAGATCATTTCATACATCGATATTCTACATAATGCAATTGAAATGTCTACGTGGAAGCCATGTTGTAATATTATTTATAATCGCAACAATATCGTACAATCAAGTTTAAATGTGAAAACAGATATACTATGGTTAACTGTACAGAATTTGGGTGAACCGGTTGATTGCGTACCTGTAGAGGCTAATGATCCTTTATATATACTGTATACATCGGGCACCACAGATAAACCCAAAGGGGTACAAAGGCCTACAGGTGGTCACTTGGTTACTCTCATGTATACCATGAAAACGATATACGGTATAAATCCTGATGATGTTTGGTGGAGTGCCTCAGATTTGGGTTGGGTGGTAGGTCACTCATATATATGTTATGGACCTTTACTCTATGGAGCTACAAGTGTTATGTATGAAGGTAAACCAGACAGAACACCCGATCCTGCACAGTATTTCCGGTAAGTTTAATTTCGAAAAGTTTTTCGAATATTATTCCTAAAATCGTAATTGAATTTTATGTAGTATAATCGAACAACATAAGGTTGCCTCACTGTTCTCGGTGCCCACTGCTTTTCGCGTACTACGCCGTGTTGATCCAGAATCCAAATATGGTCGTAAATACTCTTTGAAATCTTTACGATCTATTTTTATAGCTGGTGAGCATTGTGATTTGGAAACCAAAAATTGGATAGAGAAAACGTTTAAGGTACCTGTGCTTAATAATTGGTGGCAAACGGAAACAGGTTCCGCCATAACAGCCACTTGTTTAGGATTTGGACATAATTTAAATGTACCACCGTTTACCACGGGCCTGCCTTTTATCGGCTATAATAGTAAGTTTTACAATTTAAAATATAAGTTACAAGTCTAACATTCTAAATTGCATCTAGTTAAAGTTGTTCAACCAGATGGCAGTGAATGCGAGACTTCTAAATTGGGTAGAATTGTTATTAAACTACCCCTGCCTCCAGGCAATATGTCAACTTTATACGAAAACGATGAACTCTTCAAGAAATTGTATTTTACTAAATATCCTGTAAGTAAGCCAAATTTAATCATTTTCAAATTTTTTATTTAACCGTCGATTGAATAGAAATCTCTGAATGAAGTGGAATTAAGAATTTGTTAATTTTATTTTACTGGATTAATTCTCTCATTTGTTTAATTTTCATTTTAAGGGATACTACGACACAATGGATGCTGGCTATAAGGACGAAAATGGTTATATATTTGTAACAGCACGCGCCGATGATATAATTAACGTTGCTGGTCATCGTATATCAACTCTGTCACTGGAAGATGCTGTTCTCCGACATCCCGACGTAGTCGATGCTGCTGTATTCGGAGTGAGTGAACCGACTAAAGGACAAGTACCTCTCTGCCTATATGTGCCTAGGGAAAAATATCTTAAATCTACTACCAAGTTATCGGCAGAAATAATACAGAAAATACGTGATGTCGTTGGTCCCATTGCATCATTTCGGTTAATAGCACCGGTCAAATCACTGCCCCGTACACGATCAGGCAAAACAATGCGTAAGGCTATGGCGGACTTTGCAAATAATGAATTGGTAGTGTTGCCCTCAACCATAGAGGATCCCAATGTTTTTGTCGATATACGCAAAGCCCTACAATTTTTGGGATACGCTATGAATACGCCAGAACCAATAATGTCAAATAAAAATTAATAAACATACATACACTTCCATACATACATGCATACACATACGTATATACATATGGCATTGTACTTATAGTTTAACACATAGTATCTATCAATAAAATATCCACATATACTTAAAATGCATATGCACATACATACATACATACATACATACATAAATATTCGTTTAGCGGTAATACAATGAAAAAACAAAAACATAAAATTGTGTCAATTTATTTAATTTACATATAGACTTCAAAACTATCCAACTGGAAAAAACCAATTTATGCAAAAAAAAAAAAAAATAATAATAATAACAAAAAATAGTAAAAAAAAAATAGTAAAAAGAAATGGCAAAATAGTGAATATAATACATATATGTATGTATGTATGTATAAGCGTATATATATAGTTTTTAATATATCTTGAAATTTGCAACGTTAAGTTATAATGGAAATACAATACAGTGGCCAGCATATGTCTACACACGATTAAAATTTTTTTGTAATTACAAACCAAGTTCACTGAAAACATATTTAACCAAACACAACATATGGACCTGAATTAAAAACTTACTTTTCGTTGCAAAATTAATAATTGGTTATCCATGGTCGTACTCTAATGAGGTTCTGAATGACAGATCGACTGTTCTAACGTCTATGGCCTATCTAAGAAGCATTCGGACAAAATTTTTGAATGTAATATAAATACCATGAAAAGGCTCCACCTGTAAAGCTCACATCATTGGTGATGTAAATGATAGGCCATTATGACTAAGGGTTATAATATCCAATAGTGTACGTGTGTGTGTGTATCTCTTTAAAAATCATTTTGATAATAAAATCATTAAATTTTTTGGTATGATAGGTGTTATATTAAAGTCTAGTAATGTTCTGTGCAATTACACTATATTGCAAAATCATCCACCTATGCTCAATGATGTTCAGATGGTGACATATTACAGAAGTCAATACTTAACCAATTGATGAGGTATATGCTGTTGAGAGAATAATTTATAATATCTCTTGATATCTTTTGAATTTTGTTCCCAGGTACAACCATATGAAGTTGTAAATTCTAGCTAGTACTAAGGTTGACTTTTTTTGCCCACTGTATATGTACTATATACTACGTATGTATGACTAATGCCACGCTTTGATTATAGGCTTAAAATTAAAATTTCATAGATTTAAACTAAAAAAAATCAATTTATTTATTTAAATTGCTTACAAACTAATGGCGTTTAAAAACCTATTGCATCGATAGGGTTATTAAAATAAATACATAGTTATTACAATAAAGGCAACAAGGAACTATTACGTCTAATACTATACATACACATGTATAGGTGACTGCTTTAATAGATATTTATTTATCTTTTATGCAATTGGACACTTTAATGGAAGGTGAGACAAAAGTAATGTCATATTGTATGATATTAGATAGCACTTCTTCAGAAATTAGAATGAACTAGCGTTTGTAGGATGAACACAAAATTTTTTTGAGTTGATGCTACTTATTGCTTGTTTTGCCACCTTTTCTTCCTTTCTTTTCTTTGACGAAAGATTGTGGCAATCAATAAGAAAGAGATCTTTCTCAAAGGAAGAATTATTGCATTCTCTACTACGAGTTCAAATCTCTAATGTGGTAGCTCAATATCTTCAGTATTGTCGTCAAAGCTGGTAAAACCATCAACATTTCCAAAAATTTAGTAAAAACAAAAGACACTTGCCTAAACATCTGCTTATATTTTTCATAAGTTACGATGTCACGATGATTCCTTTTATATCCTCATAAAAATTAGTGCCTATCATGGATCACTTTAAGCATATAGGGGCATATCTTGTATTTAATATTAGTGCTCTGTACCATAGAAATGAATAATCAGATCGAACATAGTACGAAAGAAATTTAATATAATTTGATGATTAGCAGACGACAATTGTTAAACCGATTACATTTTGTACGGGAACATTTTCAAAATTTACTACTACAATACGTTTGTTGGTATGTGATTATATTCATCGTTACCTCACTGATTTTTTAGGTTCTCTATGACATTCTAGACAACGAAATATATGGTTTTGATTTCGAGATCATTACTAAATACACATGATTCGTTACAATTTTGGAAAATTTCCTCAAAATAAAACAATGTCAGCTTTTTGCCGAAAGATAGCCGTGGTACAAAATCTGTAATATATATAACGGGAAAAGACAACAATGATGGAATTTATGTATGACGATACATAGAGAATCAGAGGAATATGCTCCCAATTAACAAAAAACAAACAAAAAAAAGAAAATAATAAAGGAACTTTAAATATCTTACGAATTTATTTCTTAAAAACAAAATGACTCAAATAGAACCTATGCGAAGGCGATGAAAGCATGGTTTCTCAAAAACCAAAATAGATAAATTAAATTTGAAAAAATTCCTAATTATTATAGGAACTTGTAGTTTGTTTGTATTAAATTTTTGTATATTTTCCATTTAACGAACCATGAGGAAAAACAAAACGTTTTATGAGAATAAGATGAGACATAAGTGGATATAAAAGAAAAATTATTAAATTAGGGAAAAGTACTCACAACTAGCAAATATAATTAGGCATCAAAAACTCAGATGATAATGGAATAAAAAAAAAGAATTCTAAAGGAAAAAAAAAGAAACGACAAACTGTAGTATACATATTAGGACTTTTATGAAAAGATGGTATAAGTCTTATGTACATACACGGTGTTTTATAACTTTCATAAAAAATGACAGACAATAAAAGTTTATGGTTTTTTTGTTAATGAGAAATTAATAAAAATCGTGTAATAATTGAAAAAATACACATATTGGACTATCGTTTGCCTTACTAGCAGAAGTTTTAAAACAAATAAATTAACAAAAAAATAAAAAAAAAAATTGAGAAATAAGCATAGCATGTATTAAGGGTGTTAAGGAGACATTAAAAGAACTAAGTACAATACAATTAGAGAAGCAGAAACGCACAACTCAACGTCATCAACATCATCATTCTGAGTATTAACATCTTAACTAAGCACTAACATATATGTACATATGTATGTATATACATACATATCTACTTTAGATACACGTTTGTAAAGCAGAATGTGATTACCCTGCTTGTATGCGGAGGATGTAAAGCACCGCCTTATAGCAACAACTTGTTGCTTCGTTTGTTTTCGTTTTGACACGAACATTATGCTTTTGGCCAATAGAATGGCTTTATTTATTCCACGACCGGAAATATGTATAAAAGCGGATGTCCTGTCGTCAAAATCATCAGTGAAGTTTACCAACTCAACAAGTGAACAACACAAGTAATCAAAGTATTTTTTTTTGTAAACTAAACAACAATAAATTTAAAAAAAATGTAAGTTTTTATAAAATTTATAAAATAGTGTAAAATAATGTTTTAACATTAAGCATTTACATTTTTTGTTTTCAATCTATAAAAAATCTTTGCTTATATAAAAATATTTCAATTAATTTTTAAATTTAATGTTATTAGAAACATTAATAACAATTATTATATTCAAAATTGAAAATAACGATTTCGAAAACATGAAATAAAGTGCCGTATTTACAAAGGCCACATAATAATACAAAGTTTTATTTATTAAATATATTTCTTTAAATTTTATAAAAATTATAAATCTATACAGCAAAACATAAGAAAAGTCACTTTTCACTTGAAATTTGTCGCCGCCGTAGTGTAATAAGTAGTGTGTTGATAACAGACAGTTCGATAAAAAATGTTTAAATAAGGCAGGAAAGGAAAAGTTCTGAGAGCAAGAAATAATTGCCATGAAAAGACTCTTCAAATCTGTCATTAGGACTCTAATAAATTAAAATGAAACTCACAACATGTGTCGTGTAGAAGCTATTCCATAATCCAGAATAAAACAGAGTAGGCGAGCGTATATCCTAATTTGAAAATCGCTTTCATAATAAAGTCATTAAGCTTTTTTTTCAATTCTTCCATATTAAGCTCTGTCTTGTTGTTGCAAAATCTTCCACAGTAATGATGCGGTAACCAATCTTTAACCAATTGAGCTGTATACCATTACAAGTTATGATATTAAATGAATGAAAGATCTCAATGATTTTTGTAATACCTGTTGATACCTTTTGGATTTTGTTCCAACACAGATCTATAACACGTCCATCAATCTTTACAGTAGAAACTAAAAGTATTGCTGTATTGGCTTTTAGTAACTTTTGGACTATCTTTTTAGATATCGAATATCTTATTCACTTATACAATTCTAAATAATTTTATTGTGAAATTGTTAAATGAGGATAGTAGAGAGGTAGATTTTTTACTCACATATATACGTATGACTAACGACACGTTTTGATTAAAGGCTTAAAATTAAAATTTTATAGATTTTAATTAAATTGTACACAAATACTAATAGCGTTTAAAAAACAATTTGCAACGCTATGGTCATTAAAATTCCAACACAAATATGTATAAAAACAGATGTCCTTTTGCCCAAAATTATCAGTGAAGTTTACCAACTCAACAAGTGAATAATTCAATTAGACCATCCTAATCAACGTATTTTTTAAAGTAAGTTTTTTTTTTAAATCAATAACAATAACAGTGTGAAATGATATTATTAAGTAATAAACCTCAGCATTCCTAAATAAAAATATTTCAAATAATTTTGAAATAGGTTTTAAAAATATTTAATTTATGACATATGCTTGAAATAGATTAGGAGTCAAAAAAATTTCAGATTTCAATAACATTTCTATGGCACTGCAATTTATTAAAATAAAGGAACCCAAATCAAGTATAGTTTACATCCGAGACAATACAAATAATTTCAATTTAAAAAAAAATTTATATATACATATACACACATATGTACACATAGTATTTGCACATAAAAATATTTCGTTTGAGCCCTTTCTAATTTCGAACAGAATTTTAAAACTTAAATAAAATTTAAATCCTACTACAAATTTTTTTAAACATCTTTCGAAAGTTATGAAGAATGATAGGTTCACTAATTCATTGAAAACAGTTTAGTTACCTAGGAATGTGCAACGTTTGTATATGGATGTATATGATGACATTAAGAAATAGTAAGCTGCCATGAGGCAACCACATCACGTTGCACAATGTGTTTCATGTGCTGCACTTAATGTATCCTTAAAATAAACAAACAAAAATAGTTCAATAACAAAATCGTACGTAAATATAAAACAATATTAAAGATAAAATGTCAGTTTTTTTCCCTACAAACTTTTTCAAGTTACAACATAAATTGCTAAAATTATCTTATAAACAGGCTAAAAGGCTACATACAGAACGTAAAATTAATATTTTTTTATAATTTAAATAATAGAAATTAAAGGTAAACATAGCTACAAATTAGAACAATATGTCTTCATTTCCTCATATGCGTATTATGTACATACACCTTTACTGTATCATTCTCTACATATCTAAATATGTACATATGTATGTATATTCCACATCCACATATTTTAAAGTGTATAGCAAATGTGTGTACTGCTTGCTAGACAACATCACCTTTATTGTCATATTGATGGCTTGATGCTTTGGTTGACAACCAACCATTCATTCACTTTTTGCTTTGTGTCAATCAAGGATAATAGCCTAACGAACAACTTTAATACAGGCCCTTCTTTATCTTGCTGAAAAAGTATAATAGAGAATAGATTGTCAACATGTTTTAATGCAATTTACACTTCTTAAGACTTTTTAATGCCGACAATTTTGCGACAGATTTGTTTGTCTACCAGCATTCATCACGATTGGCAAGAGATAGAACGTAATGCTTAGAAGAATGCTATGATACAGATTAATGTGTATTTTCTTTTTTCCTGACTTTTCTTTTATTGTTTAACACAAGTAAATGATAAACAAATTCAATTGTAATTTATATTACCATAAGGCATAAAGGTGGGATTACTAAATGATTACAAACACTTCATGTTTCATGCTATTTAAGATTTCTTTTGTAATATGGATTAGTAACTATCAGACAATGTTTACAGGATGATAAAGGTTCATAAGAATAGTAATTCACATATTTCGATATAAATGCTATTGAAAGATAAATATGTTTTTCATTAAAATATTTTCAATAGATTTTGATATTTTAGCAATTTTAAATCAATAGATTTCTATTTTACATTCTACTATCCCACTTACCAAAAAAATTAAGTTCATTGCTTAAAATTACTACAACTTGAAAACTTTAATTTTACTTAAAAAATCCTTACAACACACCGTTATTTCTATGCACGTCCTTAAAATAAAATGCAAAGGTTAAACAAAACAGTTTTTTCGTTTGCTTTTATTCAAATCGTGAATCAAATTACTTTGCTTTAGTTTAGCGTTCCTTTGCTATAAAGAATCTTTAAAAGAAAACGCGTATAACTTTTCATTTGTTTCAATTCCCTTATGGTATTGTAAAAATGAAAAATGGTATGAGAAATGCATTTTGATATCCTTGCATAAACGGATAAAGCAAATCTTATTAATCATGCTAAAAAACAATGTTACAGTAAACGTATTGCATTTAATACAAAAAATCTCTTTCTCTGAATTTCATTTAATTAAAAAATAAGGATGTCCAAACAAATTGTTTCCGTTGTTGCCTGCGCCATCATCTTAGTTGCCGCTTTGTCATCGTGCTATGGTGCTACCGTGGCTCCTATATGTAAACCTGGCATCATTGAAGAAATGCCACCACATATTAAAAAGGTTTGCTTGGCTTTAGAAAATTCTGATCAATTGGCTTCAGCTTTAGAATCCTACATCAACAATGAAGCAGCCGGTATGTATTTGTAATTGAAGTATTTATATAAAAGTCAAAAAAATAAACCTTAAATATATCAATTTTTAATTTAGCCTTGGTCACAAAATCCGATGAACTCGTTAACACTTATGGCAAACGAACCGATGTCGATCACGTTTTCTTGCGTTTCGGTAAAAGACGTTAAATTCATTAATGAGCAGACAACAGATCCCTTAATTCTTGATATCTCTTCAATGGCCAATGATTCTAACATAAAGTGAATTTTCTTTTTAATTAATTTTTATGTTTATTAATTTTATTATGCAAACAGAAACATAAATATATACTAAGTTGATCTCTTTGTAATATTACAATAACACCATTATCTACCACCATTACCTTACACAATAACCAATATAAAATATTCAGTCGTAATACATCGGCCATCAAAAGCTAATAATGGCAATTGAAAATTTCCAAACAAAAAAAAAAAACTGAAAACCAACAGAATTATTGTATTATGTTAGAAATTAAATATGTACATAATTAAATAAATTATTGTAAAAAAAAAACACAAAAAGCCTAAAACCTGAATAAAATCATTTAATTATAAATATGTTCTTATTTCTAATCCATATTTGTCGCTGATATTAAATAAATCAAGTGCATATATTTATGCATTCTATATGCAAAATTAGTATGAAAATTAATAAACAATACGGAGCAGAGGCGATACATACGTACTTTTCCTAGACATTTTGAATATTTTATTTTGAATTTAAATGTTGTATTCATTAGTGTTTTAATTTATTAATTAATAAAATTAAACAATATTAAAATAAAAAAAATTTATAACAAATAATAATAAATAAATAAAAATCAGATGAAAAAAACATTTTCAATTCAACTATTGATAACAATTCTTCCTAAATTTTAGTTTTTCGGTAACCTGAAGGACGATTATATTCCAGCAACACATTTTTTCTTTTTTAATTTCTGAAACAAAAGTATGGATTAATAGATTTATTGAATGATCGTCGCATTGGCATTGTAGAAATAGGTCTTGTGGTTAAAAACAGCACGTTATATACATACATAATTGAACACACAGATTTAGACAGAGGAAAATGTGTCTAAGCCTGGAAGATGAAATAAAGCTTATGAATATATTTAGATGAAGGAATTTAGTTGATATCCCTATTCCATACTGGAACCATAGGAATAAATGTACATCGATGTACAGTTATTGAATACACGTCACAAATACGAATATATTATACGGCAAGATAACTAAAATTAGATCAAACTTTTTATGTAAAATGTTTAAAAAATTTTAAAACATTAAAAACCCCAAATTCTAATTTTTTTTAAATAACTTACCTGTTAAGCACATGTTTGTCCACATATTTCCCGCTATTAAATTTAAAGAAGAACGATTTTAATTTTTTAACTGCCTATAATAAATAAAAAACCTTCATGTTGATATTTGTGAAATAAAAACTTTATTGTAAAGAAAAGGACGAAGTGTGTTGCTTTTCTTAAAGAAAAGAATTTATTTTTTAAAACAAAAATTAACAAAGTAAAAGAAACAAAAAAATATTAATATTTGTAAATCAAAATATAAACTTAAAAACAACAAATATAAAAAATAAGACAATTTGTTTCAGACTTTTTTTCATTTACTAATCTATGGTCTTCATAAAAATGCGGGCAATTGTTGTTGATACTATAAATTTTTTTTATAACAAAATTGAGTTTAGAATATGCATTTTTCATTAATTAAAATGAATTCAGTCTGTTTACAGTCTAATTATATAGTTTATTGGATTATTTTAGTTAAATGAAATGATTTTCATATTTGTAAAATCTTAAAATTCATCAGTTCTATATTTGCTTCTATTTTTGATGCCCTTAACTGAATATTGTTTATTGTTTTTGAATATAAGTTTTTAATGTTCATATTAACTTCTTTTTGTAGCTTTTAATTTTCTATTTATTTGAATTTAAATTTAAAAAATCTTGAAAAAATAACCACTTGTTTCTTATTTCGATACGAAATTTGTGTAACAAGGTTTATTTTATTTATTTCGAATAATGAGAATTGTCTTAAAATAAGTTAAAATATATATACCTGATATTTCTGTTTTTTTTTTTTTTTGTTTTATGGCACAAACCAATATGGTTTACGAATTTAAAATAATTATTTTTCAAATGAAAATATTCAACTTAAGTTATTTTTTTTTAATGTAAAATAAATTTTTTTGCTATTCTTTAATATATCAATATTTACCAAACCGATAACAAAAAGTCCTGTGGTAAATTTGTTGAAATCTTAATTTGTTGTTCATTATTTCAGAAATTCTATCAAGAAAATGTGTTTTGGGTAAAATAATTTTTTATATTTCTTACTTTTAAAACGTTGTTTTTTTCTTTTAATTAAAATTAATTTTCAAAACAAAATTAAAATGTATAAAACGAAATGATTTAAGTAAAAAAAAAGATATTAAATAAAAATTAAAAAATAAGTATGTATTATAAAACAAACGAAATAGGTATTCATTTTAAGTTTATTCATGTAAATTACCCATTTATTAACAGGAGATTAATATTGTATGTAATAATTGTTTAAATTAAATAGTTATTTGTTTGTGTGGCACTTCTTGAAATAGTTATTCAATACAAAAAGCAAAAATTATAAACTTTCTAGCTAATTGGATTTATAAACAATATTTTATAATTTGAAATATCAACTTTTGATTGAATTAATAAACAAAATAAATAAAAAGTAAAATTTTCTAATTTTAATCAAAAAATAAATTGATCTAATATGAAAATTAATAATTTTATGAAATCAAGAGAAAAAGCCAAGTTCTAGCCACATATTTTAACTATTCAATTTACAACAAATGTCAGCATGTATAAAAAAATATATATATACGATGTTCCTATAAAACTTGAGCATATAAAATTATATGCCTTTAAGATTCTTTTAATATTTTACTTTTGCTAAATAAACATTGTTTTTCAGACTTAAGGTTATTTTTTTTTTATTATTTTTGTGTTCTCCATCTTCTGTCTTTGATTTTTTTTTTTTTTTTTATTATTTGTATTGTATTTGGTTTATTAAAGATCACTTACCACATATAAGTTTTATTTAGTTTATGCAATATTCCATTTGTTTTTTGTACTTTGGTAATTTTTCTATTTTTTACGATAAGATTTGGGATCTTTTTTAAAATTATTGCTTCCTTTTTGTTTTAGAATATCGACCTTGAAAGTCTTTTAATTGCTTAATTATTATTTGTATATTTATGAACGGTTTGGCTTTTTATTTTAGTGTTAACGCAGGTTCAATTGAAAATAATTTAAATTTAATATTGAAAACTATAAAACAAAAAAAAATAAATTTAAATAAAATTAATAATAAATAGACCATGGAAAACCAGTTGCATAATAACAATAACTATTTAATAATCAACATTAAAGTAATTATGAAATATTTTTTCAATGTTCAATAAGTTATACAACTTGTGATTTATAATATGAAATTTTTTTTTTAGACTGACAGTATATTTTTTATACTTTTACTTAAGTATAAAAACTATTTTTAATTTTTGCAAAAAATTTAATTCTAAAATTTATACTGTTATAAAATTTATGATTTTTATTTATAAAAAAAATAGTTTTCCATTTTCTATACCGTAACAAAACAAAATAAATCGCGTTTTTGTGTAACTTTTTACTATATTAATGCTCATAGATCGATCGTATATATTTTTAAAACAAAATTTTTATTTTTCAAACTTAAAAATAAAATAAAACTAAAATTAATTTTTATCTGTACAATCTATTAGATCTATGAGCAATCCGTTTTTTGTTTTTTATTTTTTTTATTTTTATTTTAACCGTTTATTTTATATAGTTTTATTTATTAGTTGTTGATTTATAAGCACTATTTCTTCATTTTCTCACATTAACATTAAAATTTTGCACGTAAGGAATTAATATTGTTTTCTATTTTGTTATAATACTTAGGAAAATTGTATTTGTTATCTTTTTATCTCTTTATGTTTCGTCTTTTTATATTTTAAGTTTAACTTTGAACTGGTTGATAGAATAAAACAAAAAAAATTTATTATAATTAATATGTTTTAATAGAGGTGATATCGTTACCCCCTTATTAAATTTAAAAATAAAAATATATTTATGCGTAAATATAAGGCATTGACTTGTATACGCATATAGTATAATGCAAATTTTTTCCATACTTGCAAAATAATTTCACTTTTTGTAAGTACCAATTCAATTTGTATCCATTTTTTGATTAATCTTGTTTAAAAAAAATTCTTTTTATCACATTTCGTTTCTTCCAAATGTTGATCACATTTACTAAAGGTATGTCTATATATAGTTTCTTTTTTGTTTAATTTTTTTTTTTTGTCGTTAATATCACAGATTGATTAATTATTTCTTCTAATTTTTGTATTAAAAATAATTATAAATAAATGAAAAATAATATTTTGGGTTTTGTTTATGGGGTTAATAAAATTCTTGTGATGTTGCTTTTTACTTTAGTTTTATCAGAATGCGTTTTATTTATTTTTAAATATAATTTTAATATATACGTATATATATGTATTAAATTTGTTTTTTTCTTTTTTTATTCTTCTCTGAAATTAAGAAATATCATGCTTAAAATTAATAAAAAAAAAAAAAGAAAACTTGAATTTGTTTTTAATTACAATTATTGTATTTTAAACAGATAATTTGCTTAAACTAAAAGATTTTTTAAATTTTAATGAGTTGGGCGGTAAAATATATTTAGAGAAATAGATTTAATAGTCAATATTTAAGTTACAACTTTTATAATATTATTATGTTCAGAGTCGAGTATACGAATATTATTGATATAAATTAATTATTTTCTTCAACGGTCTTCAGCACTAAGCTAAACCAAAATCAAAAGTCATTATAGAACGTATTTTTCTTCAAATTGGACTATCATATCAAGCTAAGTTTTTAATTGATTTAAGGAACCGAAATTATTATGACATAATTTGTTTTCGTCTTTTGTCTCTTACTTAAATATTGACTACAGTAGCGCAAGGAAAACAGAAATTAGGTTATAGTTTTGGGGACATATTTTTAAAAAATAATTTCAATCACTTGCTTTTTAAGTAACTAAAAAAAAAAAATTATGTAGCTTAATATTAAGAATTGATGATCACTAATTCCGTATTAATTATAATTTTTGTTTTTCTCTTTTATTATCTTTATTTTTTTCCTTTTTAGTAAACAATGATCAATTAATTTTTGAAGTTGGTCAAAATACATTAAATGTGTAGTGTACTGCGTTAAATTGGATAAATAGTAGTAGGATAGGAAAGCAGAGGAGAAAACAAATCGTCAAATTGTTAAAATAATAATCAATTTAAAAAATAAAAGTTCTTAAAAAAAAAATAAAGAAAATATATGAGTTTTGACTTATTTGCAGGAGTCATACTTTGTCCAATTTATAATACGATTACTTTAATAATATACTAAGATTTGTGGTCAGTTAATTTTTTTTTCTTTGTTTATCTATTTTTGTGTTATTTTTTTTTTTTGTTTCTTTAGATTTTTGTTTCAGTATTTATGTAAACTTTTAAACACTTTTAAACTTATTGTATACAAAATAGAATAGAATCATGAAAATTTCCAAAATTGTAATATAGTTTGATTTAATAATAATAAAAAAAAATTAAACAAACTTAAACGTATTCTATAGTACTTTAAATTTCTTACTATGTTTTAATGATTCTTTAACGGGCATGCAACTTCTGGCTCACTTAATGTTGAAGTTTTCTATTTATGATTCTGTATTTCACTTTTCATTTTATTTTTTTATTTTTTGGCTTTATTCAATGATTAATAATTCAAGGATTGCAGCAAATGGTATGATGGGCACGCACAGCGTTTTTATTGTTGTATGTTTTCAATCTGTTTAAGTTTTATTTATCATACCTAATAGTATCCTGTAGAGTTGGTGTAGCTTTGCTGATACGATTGCGTGTCTATTTAAATGAATAAAGAAGATGTATTTCGCCAGCCATAATAAAAGTTTTTAATAGCAAATCATTTATTTAGTATTATTATAAAAAAATAATCATAATGCCAAAATAGCATATAGGAAAAGAGGACATAGGCTTAATCCTGTAAAAATGCAATTTAAAAATAAAAAATTAACTTACCGTAACTAGCATACGCACGTTCATCATAACTCGCCTGAGCGTGTTGTGTGTAATCTGCCTGAGATGTGCTATAATCTACGGCCGGAGCACCGTATTGTTGGGTATAGTCCTGACCATAAGTTTGATAGCGTGTATCTTGTTGGCTGTATGCCGAACTGAAATTAAAAATTAAATATGTATCTAAACAACGTAAAATGAAAATTTTCTTGCTTTAAAATATTATCTTAAAATTATCTGAACTCGTTACAATTAAAAATTTTATCAAATAATTCAATTGAGAATAAATTTTATGTTCTTTTTCCAAACGAAGAATAAAGCAACCTAATCTGTATTTCTGAAACATGTGAGAGAAACAATAAACCATCTGGTTAATTTATTCTAAAAGTTCATCGACTAACAAAGTAACTCATAAAAAATATAGAGTTGTGCACAAAATATTTCAGTAATTCGTTTTGGTCTATTGTACAATTTATAAATTATTTAGAAATATAATATTTAAATTACGTCTTACCCGTATCCTTGATATTGTGTTTGATCATATTCAGTAGCAGCGTGGGTTGCATAAGCACTATTTGCTTGATGAGCAGAAGGATGGGTTGTTGCTGCATGGGAGTATGCTGTTGTTTGTCCATATCCATTGTATGGTGTTTGAGTTTGAGGTGCTGCATATGATTGGGCATATGGATCCATACTCTGAGACGGATCGTGTTGAGCATATGCATGATGACTAAAAATTATATGAAAAAAATAATATTATAGCTAGTACATACTCGCTTTAAATATGTTTATATATACCTCTGTGGTTGTGGTGGAGGGGCTGGTTGGTGTTGAACGCCATATGTGGCCGGCGGTGCCATATGCGGCGGTTGATGATATTTGGGAGCTGGTGCTCTCTGTGAGTAAGGTCCACCTTCATAACGACCGCGTTTAGGTCCAGGCGGTCCACCTGGCGCCCCTCGTTTTAAAGACGTTTGTGGGGTCACTTGTGTGTTGACCATATGTGGTTGTTGTTGCATAATTGGTGGTCGTGTCATACCAGCATTTGCATATTGCCCGCGGCCCCGTGGTGGACCGCCGCGACGTATTACACCTGGTTCACCCATTTGGGGCCCGCCATACATTGCAGACATGCCAGATGTACCATTGTGTGGATTGTAACCACCACGCCCACCACCGCGTGGGCCGGCGCCGCGACCACGTCCGCTTCCTCTATAATTAGGCGAAACACCCGTTGTTATGGGCTTGGCTGAGATGGGAGCTGCTGTGGCAACAGTTGTTGCAGCGTTAGGATCAGTATTTGTTACTGCTTCTGATTTAACAGCAATTGTTCCTCCAGTTGTCTCTTCTGCACCCGCCACCACTTGGCTCGCGACATTAGCCTGTACTGGCGAGACTGTTTTATTATTATCAACCCCCGTATGTTGTTTTGGAGCTGAAAGTTGTTCACAATGATGATTACATTTAAACATTACAATCATTACTATTAAATACTTTAATACAAACCTTGATTGTACAGAGGCATGCGACCAGTTCCTCGCATTGGGGGGCCCCCACGAGGAGGGCCACCACCGCGCCCTTGATATCCAGGACCACCCATACCAGGACCACCACGCATTGGTGGTGCTCCCCGGGGAGCAAATCCACCCCGACTTGGATAACCCATTGGGGGACCTCCCATACCACCACGTGGTACGAAACCCCCGCGACCTGGAAAACCTGGTCCACCCACACCACTATAATGACCCCTTCCCATACCTCTACCCCTTCCACGCTCATAAGAGCCACGCATTTGGCCACCACGCCCACGTGTGGGTGCAACTCCACCGGTAACCGGTGCCGTATCGACGGTTGTTGGCGGTGCTTCCATTTTTATCAATTATTAAATTACACTTTTTTCTTCTATATGTCTAAGATTACGGCTACGTCCCCGGCGAACTTTAAATTTGATCTATTTTCAATGGACTTTTCAACACTTTGTTGTAAATACTTTTTAATTCACTTATATTAATCAATTAACATTATATTTTATTAGAAATTCCTTAAAATTCTTGCAATTTAATTGTATTTTTCTCCCAAGACGCTATAAAATGTAAGTTTAGGTTCTTGAAAAAAACATGGCTACCAATATCGATTTTTCTTTAATCGCATCTATGAGTTGCCAATTGAAAGACCTATGAATTCGATAAAGCTGCCATATTTTTTTTACTGATTTAGCAATAGTATGCACCCGTAAAGAAATGCTTGTTAAGAAGACCTATTCGTAGCAAGCTAAGGAGTGTGAACGAAAGAATATAAAACCAAGAATATTGAACGTAAAATATTAATTAGAAATATTAAATTGAAAATCAAAATTATTGGAAAATTGAAAACAATAGTAGGTAATTGTTAACCGAATTTGGTTAGTATTTTTTTAATTGTTTAAAAACGTTACTTGTAATTTTAAAGTGATAATTAAACGATGTAGTCCTTAAAGCAATTATTATTATTAAGTATAATTTGTATTTACGCAAATAAATGACAGAATTTTATTTGCTTAGCTCCGATTGCATGCCTGATTGTAATTACATGTCGTTAATAACACATCCCTAAGTGTTTGGAAATTTGTCAGAACTAACAAATTTGTAAAAGTTGAGTGTTGCAAAAGGTTGTTATAGAAGGATATTGTTGCCTATTTCTTGCCCAGAAAACTCCAAGAGCGATAATAATGCCTGGCAAGGTGGGCGTTAAAATAAAAGCAGGCAGAAATTTGCCTGTTATGGATAAATCTTCGGATACCACGGATGCCTACGTAGAAATCAAATTGGGCAATGTAACACATAAAACGGACGTCTGCAGAAAAAGTCTAAATCCACAATGGAACACTGATTGGTTAGTTCGGTATATAATTATAACTATCTATGAAAGTGTAGTTAAAACTATCTATTTCAAGAAAAAGAAGTTGTTTTCTCTCTCTATTTGCAATATAATGTAAGAGAGTGTGTGCGCTTTGTTTTAAAGGTTTCGTTTTGAGGTGGATGATGCTGAGCTACAAGACGAACCGCTTCAAATACGTCTAATGGACCACGACACATATTCGGCGAACGATGCTATTGGTAAAGTAAATATTAGTTTAAATCCCTTATGCCTAGAAACATCGGGCCAAGCGACACATGGCAAAGGCACAGTACTTTCTGGGTGGATACCAGTATTTGATACAATGCACGGCATACGGGGTGAGGTTAATGTTATAGTCAAGGTTGATTTGTTTTCCGATGTAAATAAATTTCGACAAAGTTCTTGTGGTATTCCATTCTTCCATTGTGAGTTTCTTTTAAAATGTGAAGATTCTATTAGAATTGTAGTCATATAACTGTGCTTTTATTTTTCAGCTCCGTGTATACCAATTGGTTACAGAGCCCAAGTTATACATGGTTTTGTAGAGGAACTAGTGGTTAACGATGATCCGGAATATCAGTGGATAGATAAAATTCGTACTCCGAGAGCCTCCAACGAAGCGCGGCAGGTAGTTTTTTTGAAACTATCTGGTCAGGTAAATATCATGCCATTTGAATAAAAAGTATATTCCCTAAAATATTCTCCTCTTTAGGTGCAACGTAAAATGGGTCTTAAAGCCATTAATATGGGAGCGAATGCAGTAATTGGTTATACGCAATGTTTTGATTTGGAAGGAGATGTAGGTGTAGTTGCACGTGGCATAGGAACGGCTGTAACTCTGATAAAAGATAATACCAATCAACCTGTTTCAGCAGATAATGCTTTAATAGAAGAGTGAGTATTTCAAAAAGATTGTTACAAGATTTTTTAAGTATTTGTTAAAATATGAAAAATAGTTTGTTGTCGTGAATTCCCATAATAAATTGAATTCGTGGTTAATAAACATACTGAGGCTAAGGAATATATCATTAAATATCCGCGATTAAATCTAGATTTATTATAAAAACTCTAAATTTAAACCTTCCCAATTTTTTTTCTCTTTTGAGTTACAATGTCAGAGTGTGGGCTTGGATGTATATCAGCGAGTACTACTTCAATGCTGTAATATATTCGAAGTAGCGATTTGTCGCTCATACTATCTCTCATCTTAGCTCTAACCATAGCGCGCACTCTGTCATTAGCTCAAGATATTTGCGAATTCTTTTTATCAGTTTAGCATTTTTAAAAGCATTTTATTTTTTAATGCACAAGTTGATGGTGCAAAAATTAAATAAATAATTAATTTAAATGTTTATTTCTTTCTTTTTTTGTGTATCGCTAATTCGAAACAAACGTTTTAATATATTAAATTAAATTTATCATTCGTTTTAATTGTTATTCTTATAAATACTTACACATTCACTAACTTCTGTCAATGCGCTTAATAAATTATTTTAAATTTTGTTATTAGACGCACTTTGAAATATTTAGAATTTCTAACTGGTGCTAGTGTAAATCCATGCAAAAAATCTTCCTCGACATTGTCATTTAGTAAATTAAATTTCGAGCAGTCTACAGTAGATATTAGAGGTGCAGATTCAGATCCTGAGTCTCAATTAATGACGGATCTTATACGACAAGAGGAAGGCCGCGGTGGAAGACGTATAAAAAAGTTTACACACAAAATGAAACATTTAACCAACTCTTCACGTAATATATTTAATGATAAATATGCATTACTGATGCGTAAAATTGATGAACATTCAAGAACTTCCTCCAGTGGATCAAGATCCCTAAGTAGTGTTTTAAATTTTCCTAACAAAAATTTGAACATGCGATCAGAATCAAATTCTATGTTGGATGTTCGCAAACGAAAAACTGTAGCTCATGGTGAGCCTCTTAAAAATTCAAAAACTTTACAAAGGACTATTCATCCTATTATACGATCGGTTAGTGACGATTCTGCCATGAAACAACAATCGTCAGTCTATAATGAGTTAATAAAACAAAACTCCTCAAAGCCTCAAAAGATAGGTTCTCAAACTTCATTAAGTACTCAATCATCACCGGATGTCTGCTCAACGGAACAATGTTCTTTTAATTTTGATAATAACATTAATACGTGTTCCTGTTTGGAAATGTATAGTGTTGTGAATAATCTTGACAATACAAAAACTTGTATTGTTGAATCACTCAAGGAACATTTTTCTAATGAACCCACTAAACAGGTTATTATCTTTTTCAATTTACTAAGATGAAGTTAATAATCTCTTTAGAACACAGTTTTTATGCCACACTTATTGTTTTTATTGCAGAAGACTGCCGAAAATAATTCAGACATTTTAGGGAATTCTGTCCAATGCAACATTAATAACAGAAGCCGTTTTTCTTCACAACCTAATTTAATGAATTTGAATAAAGCTAATTACGCAACTAGTAGTCAAATGCACTCGCAATCCCTTACTAATATAAATAAAGTTCAACCATCAGCTTTCACAGCTTGCAAAAATAATATGCAGTATAATTTAAATGCTCGCCCAGCATCTATTGTTTTAGCTTCCACTGAGGGCAAATTTAAATTTCCTGTCTTGAAGCTATGTCCCTCCACTCCAACACCCTCCGAATCGGAGAGTTTTGCCTCTCATTTGTCACCATGTTGTACTAAAGTTTCCGATGTCCCCATAAAAGTCCAGAATAGTGTATTTTACTTTAACAACGCAGAAGAATTAAAAGAAAATATGTCCTTAATGCCTGCACTAAACAGTAGCTCTAGCAAACATATAAATTCATTTGTGTTGTCCTTCCCTAACAGCGATTCGAATTTAGATTTCATTGAAAAAAATACTAATTGTAATGCTAAAAAATCATTGCTTGTTCCATTCACTTTTAATGCTGGCGATATCAATACCGTCGCTATACCTCACGACCACCAAAATCATTGTCAGCACAGGTCCTTAAATGAAATCAGTAGCAGCGGTGGCTGTACTTCCAACAACAATAGTCCAAATTTACGAACATCAATATCACCAAATACATCGCTTATGGATGAGACAATTACATCGGCCAATACATGTGCGGCAGTTCAATCACTAGCTAATCGTAATAAGTTATCACCTACTCCTTCACGCACTGGAGCCTTAGCAACCCCAATTAGTTTACAATCCCAATCAGATAGTTTATCATCGGCTACTACCATATCTACAGCAACGACAATAATACCTAAAGAGGTTGGTGAAATGGCCAGACGTTCTTCCGATTCGGATCTAAGTGTTACTCCAAAAGGTATGTTTATAGATATTGCTATTGATATAAGCTTTAGTTATAAGTATTATATTATTGTAGAAATTTTAAATTGAATTTTGTAACATACAAGCTGATCAAATATTATACACCAAATGATTTAAAAGTGTATTTCACAACCTGACATGTTCAATTCTAGATGATTTGACGAAGACTAGTTGAATAAAAAAATTCTATTACTGGTTTTAAAAAAGAGCAAAGGAAGTCCCATAATATTTAAACCTATCTATTTACAATCGGAATGATAATTTCTTTATGTACAATATTAAAACATCAGATTCAATGATTTTTCTAAAACTTCACCAAAAAATGTCCTTAAAAATTGAATGGAAAGAAACACGATTATTATTTGTTGTTAACACATCAATCGAAACTTAAAATGTAATTTTGCTTGATCGACAAAGTGGCTATGCAGACGCTAAACCTTACACTTGATTTAATTTCGTGCTATTTTTTTTTTTATCAATTTTTCTGCTTGTGCATTTCAAACTCGGTGGTGTTTGTTATCCTACGAGTATCACTGAATGCGCCTTGGGCTGATGCATACAAGTAAATATTGTATTTCATTAACAATAGCGATTTTACAACCAAATTAGTGTAATACGATTTAAAAATTGTCAAAAAATGACACATTCATATTCTGATTAAATAAGTTAACACAAGAATTTTCTACTGATAATTTCTGTAGCACTACATAGGGGTTTTCAATTTTAGAAAAAATAAAGAAAGAAAATCTTCTCTTCGAAACAAATTGAGAAATATATATATAGATATACACATGTATGTATGGATGTATATACTATTAATTGTGTGTATGTGTGCGTGTGTATTTCAGTTCATGTGTAGTTTGATTGAAATAATGGATAAACATTATTTTTTATAAATGAATTAACATTTCATCCTAACATTATTACTATTATTGTATATGTATTCTATTTTGCTCTACTCTCCATTACCATGCTCTCGATTAAAAAATAAAACCTGCTCTAAAAATAAATATTTAAATAAAAAACAGTTATACATCGTAAAAGTAAGTAGTTTATACAATTTGTACATAAACTCTATGTAAGATGATGTACATTATTGTATCCTTTCTATGTCTTCTTGTTTTTTTTTTTTTTGGTGTATCCTAAATTTTTGTATTATTCTCTTACATTTATAATTATGTGTAGGAGTACCGTAAATATAAATTCTAATCTTTATTAAATATTTTATTTCGCAATGTATTCTAAAAATATATATTTTTAACTAATATTTTAATTCCTTATATATTAAAGTATATAAGGAATTTCAAAGTTAATTGGCCTTTTCTAGGGTTTTTATTTCGAACTAATAATGAATGTTTAGTATTAGTATAGGAATTTTCATAGCTTACATAATCTAGATAAAAACTTTTTTTTCGCTATACATTACATAAATGTAGGCCCAATAAACGGAATAAATAATTTCAACTCGAGATTTTCCTTCACGGCAAATTTATTACGGATTTATATTTATATATATGTAATACTGTATATATATATATGTATTAAATACATTGTGAGTAAACGATTCGCATGGTCTTTTAATAACATATAACACTTAAAAAGAAAGTTATAGTAAGTTTTTTTTTTGTTTTTTGTCTATGTGTACATACATAATAAGAAAACGCATGAGAGCAATGGTATGAAAAGTGTCTCTTAATAGATGAAACGTTTCATTCAACTTCAACAAACTACTACTACTACTACTACTTTTACTTTTGCTATATATTTGTGATCTAAAAGTTGAAATGAAAGTCATACTATATAATACATACATATTTAATACTTATCCTTGCCTGTAGTTCTTAAATATGCATCCACTTGTAATTCATTCATACATACACTTACGATATTCCATACTCTATCAATCACTGATCCTATCACTCACTTTTACATATCCAACCGAAAAATAATCTATGTTCAGCGCTCAGTATTTTATCTTTTAAAAAGTTGAAAGTGTTCTTAATGAACGTAATGCTCTTTAGGAAATTCATTTTGTGTGGCGAGTGATCGTCTAATGGCAGCAACAGCTATGATGCGTTTAGGTCCCGCCATAGGTAAATCATCAAACTCGGAGGGAATGGATATGTTAGAGTATCCGTTTCTTACAATGACAAAATATCCACCCGGTCTTATACTTCATATCGGAGCCACAGTAGCGGCTAGATCAGTTAAATTATTAGAGAGGGTTCCTAATCCCGATGAACCAGAAATCAGAGATTCTTGGTGGACTGAATTGCGTATGGAAATTAGATCACACGCTAGGTCTTTAGGTTGCAATGTAGTCTTGGGTTATTCGGAGTTGACAACAATATCGTAAGTATTTTATTTTTTTTTATTGTCTATTAAGAAACTTTAATTTTTTTTCTTCAGGGACGATGTTTGTGTTTTATCGGCAACCGGCACGGCAGCAATTATAAATATGAGTTACAATCGCTCAATATCGCAGAATGATATTTTTAATTTTACTAAAACGACTGGGGGCAGTGGCATGTCTATGTCTCTGGAAGAGAGAAACATAAATAATAGTGACACCTCGACCAAGGATATGGGCTGTGGTATATCAAATGGCTCTGCGGGCAAAAAATATGGACTTTCTTCTCTCCTTAATGTGTCAAAAAATTCGTGCACCATTTGTCATGTACCATATAACGTTACTTCGGTGCCTTTTAATGTAAAAATGAAGAAATGCACAATATGTTTAAAAGGTCGGGTACCAGATGTGCTATTGGCAACTTTAGAAGTGCCAGAATCTATACAAGTAACGGGTCAGTAAAAATCCCTTTTAATTCATATTTTCATCTTAATTGAAAAAAATTTATGAATACAGGTCGCGGCTGCTTTCTGCAGGCTCAGGTTGTGAGAGCTAAAAAGGATTTACGTTCTGAATTGAATGCTAAAGAAATTTCCGATGGTTTACCATTTTTGGAATATGAATTGCATCGAGTACTTATAAATAAGCTAAAAGCAAAGGGTATGAACTCAATATTTGGCCTAAAAGTACAAGTGTCAATAGGTGAACGAATGATTGCCTTGGTAGCTACAGGGACAGCTTTGTTCATTACTGCTTTACCCGTACCACAAGTACCTAAAATTGTTGCTGGCAACTCTTGGACTGATAAACAAAAGCTAAATGAATTGCAAAAAAAATTACAGGAAACCTTTGAACGTTATCAGGAAATTTATCAATTAAAGCCCTTAGATCAAGATATGTTGGATAAAAGTTCCGATACCGATGATTCCGACGAAGAAGGTGTAGATGTTGACTTAAACTGTGGCAATAAAGACACTTGCGTTTTAGAGGTCGATGACATAGAAGACTTAGAGATTATTTCATTACTAATGGAGCCGCAACCACCAGAAGGTTTTCATGTGGTCAGCACCCAAAAAGTTCCGGGAATGATGGAGATTGAAGCTGTCAAGAATTTGCAAATGTTTACACAAGTGTGGAGGGCAAAAACAGATACTGGACAAACTGTAAGTGGTTTCCCCAAGCATTTTCAAAGGTAAAATAAAAAAATATAACATTTGTGTGATTATTGTTTTTCATAAGTTTTCTCTTAATTTAAAGATTACTGCAAACGATTTATTTTAAATTGCGCACCATGATACCATGTGCCATTTGTGATTTAAAATTTAAATTAGATTTCCCAGAAAGTGTAAGTAATGTTTACGCGGTTTTAGAATGAATAATAATTTATTTTTTTTTTTACTTTAGGATCAAATTCAAATTTTAGTCACTGGTATGGCCTTGGGTTTAGGTGAACCCCACAGGCTAAAACATAAACGTAAAACTGTGACCAATGGTCAGTCGGATAGTAGTGATTCCATGAATCATACTCAATCGGGCAGCGAAATTAATAACAAAAAATTGTCACAACTTCAAGATGAGGACTACATATTTCCCTTGGATGAGGATCACATTATAGAAACACCAACTCCAGCCACAAATGCGGCATTGTTTGGTGCGCAATTATTTAAAAGTCGTAAATCGTCCCCCATACAAATATCATCAGTTCCGGGTTCAATAAGACATAAACATGTAAGTAATTTAAAAGCTTTTCAAAAGGAACAACTTATTTTTGATCAAAACCTATGTATATTTTTAGCATCGTATATATGAAAGAAATGGCGTAGATATAACACCATTAAGTTTTATACCAGGCGGTAAAATTGAAAAGTATTTAGGCAATTTAAACTTTTTTTTTATACGCGAAAGTACTTCCATTAGAGAGAATGGTGGTATAAGTGGATTTGTGCACGGTTTTATAACGGAGGTAAATAGTTTCGTGCTGTATTAATCAAAAGAAAAATTGTTTTATTATTGAAATATTGATTTTATACGCGCTTTAGGTTTTAGCTGTAATAAGAGCTCATATATCGGCTTTAGGTGGCAATGCTATGGTGTCGTTTTACTTAACAGAATTAATACTTTTTGATAATCAACATAAAAATCAGGTAAGTTTAGAAAACAGGTTATTTCATTGCGTATTTTTATTTTGTCATATACATTTTTCTTATAGGGCCAATGTCTTATAAGCATTGGTGGCGATGCGGTCTACGTTTCATATCATCAGGATGATTGATATGATACAATCGATCATGTAATTAATTAATTAATTGCCGGCATAACAATTTGAGCTCAACGTCATTACAAACAAAATTAAAAATTGTTCCCTATACAATACTTAATTGCAATACTTTTAGCCAATTTATTTACTAAAAAGCAATAACTTGAAAACTTAGAAAACTATTACTTACTATTGCTCTCTATTTTATTTATTTATTATTTCGTTATCATGCAATTTATATGTTTGCAATGCAATTATTATTTCCTAAAGCTATTTATTTTATCAAATGTATTTATTTATTCTTTAACTAAAAAATTTGTTGTTTTTCAAATTTACTTAAAATTCTGCTTTAGTCTAACTTGAAGAATAATGGTTTTAATGCAATAAATTTTAACTGTGACAATTATACATTAAATATTCTAAAACTTGTTAAGAAAAATTGGACCTAATGTTCCAAACAAGATAGGAAAACAAGTTTTAAAATGTATTTTTGTAAAAAGTGCATATACATACGTATGTTACCTAAGGAAATTAAATAAAATTGTGAAAAAAATTAAATAAATTTTAAACAAAATAAAAAATTAGAGTTTATTATTATAATTGATATGTAGTATAGTACGCGGAATATCTGATAGTGAGCGCATACAGAACACATAAACTGCACCATATTACATCTATCACTTCGAGATTTATTTGTGAAATTTTTAGAAATTCCTTTTAAAAGTAAGGTGTTTATAACAGTCAGAGTTTTTTCTATTGGATTTTTTTGGTTTTTTCTCGTCAAACTTTTTATTCCATAAATTCAGAATTCAGATCATGCGACTGATTTGTTTTGTTAAGCAACTTTTTATAGAGGCAAATTGTGGTAAATAATTTATCTACATTAATGAATGGTATTTCTATTAATATTCAATTTAGATCTAGCAGAATTTTTGTTTAAACTCAATTTATTTTCAAACACAATAACTTAAAATTGTGAAAAGATATATATTCAACATAGAACAATCATTTTCTTAAATATCCACTCTTACCATATCATTTTCTTTAAATTTCCTATTGGTCCAACGAATGATGTCATTATTTACAGTGAATGTCTAGCAGAGAAAAAGAAGAAGCACAGATGAGTAATGTTTTCATTTTTGTTGTGACCGAAAATAATTGCGATTTTTAACAATACCGAATTTTTCATCTCCATAGGATTTGTGTAATACAAAAGCTATTTTAATTATTTTTCGTTCATTAAATAGTTTTAAAGAACAAAAGGAGAAATGGATTGGCTATTTGGTAAAAAAATCTCACCCGATGAGATGCTACGCAAAAATCAAAGGGCTCTTAATAAAGCTATGAGAGACTTGGATAGGGAGCGCATGAAAATGGAACAGCAGGAGAAAAAGATTATAGCTGATATAAAGAAAATGGCTAAGGAGGGTCAAATGGATGCTGTTAAAATAATGGCTAAAGATCTAGTACGCACACGACGTTACATTAAGAAATTCATGTTGATGAAGGCCAATATTCAGGCGGTGTCATTAAAAATACAAACATTGAAATCACAAAACACCATGGCTCAAGCAATGAAGGGTATATGTTACAAGAAATCGTTAATTCCTCTATAATAATAATTTTTCGTTTCAGGTGTCACCAAGGCCATGCAGAATATGAATCGTCAATTGAATTTACCACAAATCCAAAAGATTTTACATGATTTCGAAAAACAATCGGAAATAATGGACATGAAAGAGGAAATGATTAATGATGCTATAGACGATGCGATGGAAGATGAAGGCGATGAAGAAGAGACTGATGCTGTTGTCTCCCAAGTCTTAGATGAGCTGGGCTTGCAATTGGGAGAACAGCTCGGAGAATTGCCAACTGCTTCCGGTTCTTTATCTATAGCTGGTGGTGTTAAGAATACACCAGCTGCCGTAGCTGCAGGTGCAGGCGCTGGCGGTATTAGTAGTCCTGGAACTGGAGGTGGTGCGGGTGGTGGCGGTAGTGGTTCGTCAACTCCCATGTCAGACGCTGATGCTGATTTACAAGCACGTCTAGACAAGTTAAGACGAGACTAATTTGGTAGCAAAAAATGTATTATGTTAAATATTAGTTAAAAACGGCAAATAATTTGTTTACACACACCATTTTCTTAATTTTATAATTTTATTATTCGATAATTTTGTATTGAATAAACACTACAAAAATATAAACACTAATGAAAACAGCATAAAAGTGAAAATATTCACTAACTTTGACACTCGTTCTGTTTTAAGAAAATAAGTACTAAATCCGTATTCTAAACAAATTTTAAAATGAAATAACTGAAATGAAATGGTTAGCGGCAAAATATTCGAAGATAATGCATACGAATCTGTACTGAAGTTAACGATTTGAAGTTCATTCAACACATAGGCCATACAAAAGATCTAAGATAAAGTCTGTTGATGTAAAACTGGACTAAAACTAGTGATATTTTTGGTACAGCATTTTTTTTAAGAGTAACGCTTAAGAGATAACTCTCCAATATTCATGTAGCGCATTGTATTAGATAATTTTTTTATGACCAGTGTAATATAACTTCATTTAACATGATATTCAAACATGTTGTATAAAAAAAATATAAAAGAGTATTAGTTTTTTATTCAAGAAACTTAATCCTTTTTCTGTATCAAGAGTAAAGTGTAACGTTTCTTCTGAGATATTACTTGTTTACATGTACAAAAAAGATATTTTAAAGAAGTCTTTTTGCTAAATTATTTACTAGAATACTTTTATTCCTTAGTAGAAAATAAAAAGACCATTACTATATATATTAATGTTCATTTCCTGATTTTAATCAAATTATTCAAGTGCATTACAACTTCCGTAGCAGGTGGTGTGTTGGCCTATTAGACGAAAGCCCGGGGTTCAAATCCCCAGTCAGACATCAAAAATGAAATATGAAGAAATATTACTTCGGCGACTTCCTCTCAGCAAACCTCTGGCAAAAACTCTGAGAGGAAATAAAATTGTCATGAAAAGTTTCTCGAAAAGCATAAGTAACAATACTAATTCATTAATTTCACTCCTATTATTTATCATCACCGTGCTACTTTTTTAAAAGAACCGAATGGCATTCGTTCTTTACAATCTGTTTTAATAAAAAAAAATATACAAAACATTAACCCCGTACAAAGGTCTTTCTTTGTAGCATCAGTGTTTTTACGAAAACAATTGTTTTAAATTAAGCTTAATAAATAGATTTTCTTTTATTCTCTTTTTAACATATATTCATTTTTAATTTTTTTGTTTAGACAATTGAACTACAATGTTAATATAAATAAATAAAACGTTTAAAAAGACATGACAAGAAGTTTTTAAATTATAGAGTCTTAATAATAAACAAAGGAAGCCATTTTTCTGTAATACTTGTAATAGACAAGACGAGACAAGGGTATTTAAATTTTAACAACTGGCCTCCTCATTTTGTGAACCACCACCATCTGTTAGTGTATATTGTTATTATTCTAATTGAAACCATATTCGTTAAACACCTGTTCGACCTTGGTAAAGACTTCATCAGCTGATGGACTGGCATCGATTTGTTTCACTTTACCCAAGTCTTCAAAATGTTTTATAATAGGCAAAGAATCATTATTGTATGTTTGAATACGTTTCTTCAGACTTTCCATATTATCATCAGAGCGACCTGAACCACTTTGGCCACGGGATAAACAACGATTTACGCATACATCCTCCGCGCAATTAAAGAATAATACAAATTGAAAATCTACTTTATCAGCCATTTGACGTTCCCAACCATCCAAGTTGTCTTGGTTGCGTGGAAAGCCATCGATTAGGAACTTAGTTTTACCGGATTTTGTCATTGCTGCTTCTAGCAATGAACACGTCACCTCTACTGGTACAATTTTACCGTTACGTATATAATCCTCAATCAGAGCACCAACTTCTGAGCCTTCACGTGCCCTTTCTTCACGCAGTAAATCACCAGCTGACAAGTGGACAAATTCAAAACGTTCCACTATTTTAGAACACTGCGTTCCTTTGCCAGCACCGGGACCACCTAGAACGAATACAATTTTTGGTTTTTCTGCCATTTCCGCTAAACTTTTTTTAAGTGCTTGTGTGGGGATGAAACGCTTGGGCTGTTTGTAACAGGAATGTCGTACGACGGCTGGTGTAAATGTTAGTACTGCACTACGCACGACTTTTAACATTAATATATAATGGAAAAAGATAAAATCTACACACACAAAATTCAAGTATGATGTATGTATACAACTTGGATTGCTGTTTAACACTCTTCTTTCGTGTGCGGTTAAAAAAAATTAAATAATTGGTTATGTGGATTCTGTGGAATGTAAGTCGGACACTGCTTCATTTTTTAAATCGCTGGCATTCACGTTAAAACGACAACACTAATACGTTAAAGTTGCCAGCGTATTTAATTTCCGTACTATTCTAGATTTAAAGATTAAAATATAAAATAAAAAACCTATATATCGAAAAATAATTTTAACTAAAAACCTATGTCTATGATATATGCAATTGCAACTCTGTTATGGAAATTAATATTTTGTCGAATTTTTATAGCGAAATAGTATATAATCTTTGTTTTTGGGCCAATACAAACTATCTATACAATATTTTTAATGCAATATTATTAAAATTTATTAAATAAATTTTTTTTTTTGAGAATCTTTATCAAAATGAACAGTTTTATTTTTGTTTATCTGGCATCTCGGTATAAGCATTCGACATTTTTAAATACACGTGAGAAGTTTTTGTATTTCGGTTTGTTTACATTTTTCTTTAAAAGAATTTTGCGGGTTTTTCTGTCTCCGAGATGAGTTTTTTGAAACCAAAAGATACCATAGATGAAGGCGACACGGTTATTTTGTATTTAAGTGTTAATTCCATGCATGTGATAGAAGCTACTCCCACAATAGTGAATAAACGTGGGGAAACTATTGAACACATCTTTCAGACATCTTTTGGCGCTTTAAAAGTAAAAAATATTATTGGCGTTAAATATGGCAGTCGAGTAGAGTTATCAAAAGGCTGGGCTTATGTTTTACAACCAAACCCTGAGCTTTGGACTCAAACACTTCCACATCGGACACAAATCATTTATACTCCCGATATTAGTATGATTTTGCACCAGCTAGAAGTAAGACCCGGTTCAGTGGTCATAGAATCTGGTACAGGCTCCGGCTCACTATCACATTATTTCTTGAGAGCTGTTAAACCTCATGGTCATTTGCATACATTCGATTTTCATGAAGCGAGGGCAAATCAGGCTAGAGATGAATTCAAAAGTCATGGTTTGGCTGATTTTGTTACAGTATATCATAGGGATGTGTGTCAAAATGGTTTCGGAGAGGAATTGAATGGTAAAGCAGATGCTGTATTTTTAGATTTACCTGCCCCTCAACAAGCAGTGGAGCATGCTGTTAAGGCTTTAAAAAATAGTGGTAAGTAAATTAATAAACTTAAGAAGATCTTGTGTAAATATTTCATTTGGCTCTTAGGTGGCCGTTTCTGTTCATTTTCACCCTGCATTGAGCAATCGCAACGTTGTTGCATTGCTTTACAGGAACATGGTTTCACAGAGATACAATCGTACGAAATATTACAACAAGAAGACGTAGTCAAAACCAAAACGTTTCCAGTAATGAATTTGGAATTTTTAAAGCATAAGGTAAATATGTTTATTTAATTTAATTTTTCAATAACTTCTATTATCTACATTTTTTATGTATCATCAGCCTTTCAAAATACATGCATACATATTTCATTCAAATTTATTACGTTATATAACGGACTTTTATGTCATATCCATCTACTGTCATTCAAGGTGTATTAATTTTTCTTACAGAAACCTGAAGAAGGCGATGCTTCCGATAAAGATATTTCAAATATTATGAAGCAACCAAAGGAAACTGTTAAGGTTTTGACTTCGACGGCGCCACCAACGCAACCAGGTCATACAGGATTTTTAACATTCGCCACATTACCGCCTGCCTTTGCTCGATAACTATACTTAAGAAATTGAGAAAAACAGCTCCAAATAATAAACGATTTTTTAAAAAAAGTTCAAATTCATCAATTACTTTATTCAAATTGCCATACAATACGATTCGATGGATTGCCTAAAAAGGTAAATTATTGAAGCTATTTTACAAAAATTTTTAGTAAAAATAGAGAACAATTATTACAAATCAAAACTTGGCAATGGGCAAACATTTCCAGTAACGCTGTATTAGTTAAATACAATAATGCTTGATAATAGATATTTTCTGTAAAATTTTATTAACTAAGTACGACGTTTGGGTAAAGATTTTATATTGAAAGAAGTACGTGGCGGTTGCCATGGTATACGTTCCTCTGGTATTATCTATAAAGTAATAATTTAACTGTTAAAATATTATAATTTTATAAAAGCGAAAAAATAATTAACTATTTTTGGTCTTTCGGGTTGGCCTCTGCATGTTGGACACCTCTTGTTTTTTGTATTTTCTTTGGAAGTCTCAATAGCCTCTTTTAAACCTTGTAATGGACTCCAATTAATTTGCGCTGTATTTGGTCGCACTTCAAATAGTTTTTCACGGCTTAAAAAACTTGAAACAAAATTTATTCTATTTAAACCACGTTATTAAAAAATATAAAAACTTACTTTGGTCTAGGTTCACGCCAAAAATCTGGCATACGTTTATTTCTCATAATATCTGCTAAACGCTGTAACAAGCGTACATTTTCACTTTCCACTTGTATGATACGTTCTTTTTCGAATTGTTGCTTTTTGGCTTTTTGCACGACGTGAGGATAAAATGTTGGCGGCGTACGATCTATAGCCGCTTTAGCAGATCGAACTTTTTCCCTATGATGTTCATAACGTAATTGTTCCCAAGGATGTTTTAAAAGTTTATCTCTTCTCGATATCATATTCGACAGCAAAATGGTAAAGATTTGCGAATTTTCTCCCTTTACAGTTTGGTTTTTATAATATAAACGCTAACTGTTGGTTTATAGTTGCTTTGGTAATTATTTCTAAGGTGTTCAGTTTTTATTATTGTACATTATATAAGTCTCCATGGAGTTTTGTATCACATAAACGAGGCTAACAACTGTTTATAGCGTAAATGGTATTAATAATCATAACTATTGCGTCTTTTAATAAGCAGTTAAATAAAATGCAGTATATGAGAACTATCATCGAAATTTTTATTTATTTGAAAGACCTATTTTTGTCATTATGAGTGGAATATCGGCATTATGACTGGGTTAAGCGTATCCGAAGTGTCCAATTTTCTATGAATCTGTCGCATAAATCGGGCTGAATATGATCGATGGCATGGTTTATGTTGCTTTTGAGTAGCTTTGTGGTTCCTGGCTTTTTCGAATGCATATCGAACTTAAGGTCACGTGGGCCATTTTAGATCACCTTCACGTGAGGTACGCTGTGAACCACGTATTGCCGCCCTGTTGATACCACATGTCGTTGGTGTCCAAATCGTCCAATTCAGGACAAAAGAAATTGGTAATAATCGACCTCGGCGTTGATAGTGGCGGACTTACCAACGTTGTTCTCAAAGAAATATGGCTGTAATCTACACCAAACAAAATTTTGTTTGTTCATCTATCCAGAAATAGGCTTTAAAACTTTGCATTTTTTCCTTTTCCACTCTGTTAGGATATTCGTTTTTTAACCGCGGTTAAAAATATCGATCTCTTTAACTATTAATATTGTACGTACTAAACTGCCATTTTATACCTTAAGGTCTTTATTTTCAAACATAAATCTTAAATTAATTTGTGATTTAACAACCAGTTTTATAATTTAAACTAATTCCCTAAAATCAATTCAGTAATGAAAATTCCATATTTGGCCGAAATACTTCTGGACATTTTAATTAATAGCTGTACGCACAAACAGTATTTATAAAGCAGTGTAAACATTCATCGATTTTAGGAAACAATGAAATTAAATTTTTTTTAAATGTAAAGTTTTGTTAAAAGTCTCTTGATTAAATTAGACAGGAAAATTTCTCTAGCCATATTAAAATTTTTTTGAACTACCAAATCATGAAATTGTGTACAAATGTAGAAATAATATGTGTAAAATATTCTATAGATACACTGGCGCGTTACTGTCTGCCACTGATGCTTTGTAATGCTGCTGATGATGGCCATGGCGATGACGATGATGATGATGATGCGCATTAAATGCGGCGGCATCATTTCTTTTGTATGTCCGACTGTTTACTCACATGTCAACTGTCCTGTAGTTCTGGTGTTCATTGCCTGATTGATGTTAAGTGGTACTTTATGTGAGTATCCACTTCTAGTTTTTTCATCCTTTTTCGTTCATCCATCCATCTGTCTTACCGTACGTCTGTCTGTTCATTTGGCCGTGTGTCTTCGCAGTTTTTGTTTACTTCAGTTTTTTTTTATACCAAATTGTAAATGCTGATGTCACTTCATATTAAACACATCTACTTAGGATTGTTGTAGCAACAGTTGTTTGTTGCTTTTGATGTGGTTGTATTTGTTGATGGAATGCAATGTTGTTTGTTTGCTGTTTAATTTATTTGACCAGTAATCAAACGATGAAAAAAGTCAAATTAAACTTGTTAACAAAAATAACATGTTCTCTTAAAAAAAAAAGAGAGAAAAAATCACAATTCACAAATTGTCGTCACATTGTAATGTGAATGAAATAAATTTAAAAATGATGAACATAATGAGAATTAGTTACCACCTCAATTACTGTGATTTGCATGCTTATAACAGATTTTTTTTCGTAGAATAGGGAAAGTAAATAACGATAATTAGAAAAAGTTGATTTGTTAAGAAATAATTGTTAAAATATTGCTATGAAAACCTAAACATGATAAATAAATGATACTAGAGACAAAAATGATTCTCTTTAAAACTTTTTAATATTTAAGCCTTTATAAATATAATAGGATGGTGCATGTTACTAATAGTGATAATTACTATATATGTATTCCAAAACTTGATATTTATTTGACCACCACATACATACATATTTAAGGACTTTTCCCTTTGGTTTTTTATCCCAAAAAAATATATATTTTTAACTTGTATTAGAGTTGTAATAACCAAAAAGTACATGTGTTGCATCTGTCATCATTAATTCAGTTTTAGTTTAACTTGAGTTAAATCTTCGAATAAAATTAAAACAGTAGCAACCATTTGTGTTTGGTTTGTTACTAAAATAACACAATATTTTGCTAAGGTCTAGGTTCTCAACAATAACAATTACGGTTAACCTCACGTTTTATGATTCTCTATGCATCATTGCATTTATAAAAGAATATTACGTACATACTACGTAAAAACATATGGAAAGCTCGTAATATGTGTAAATATTTATGTATGGGGGGACAACATATTTAAATGATAAAAAAAAAAAAAAATGGAAGGACTATAACAGTCTCAATAGAAGGTATATGATTAATAATGCGATAAAAATCGCACATATATTTAAATATGAAAAATTGAAGTGCTAAAGAACGATAACGACACCCTAAAATTATTTTCATTTATAATAAAACATAAAAATCGTTGAAATATGAACAGACAATTTTCATAGACTTATCGCAGATGATTTCTACGAATAAAAATATTGGAAAAATATTGCTTCTAAAATTTCACTGATCATACATACATAATTGGCCATTACAACCCTTCAGTCAGGATTACGGTCTAGCTTCTCACACCACTTATGTTGTGTGTGTTAATTTTTATACATGAGTGGCGGGACCTACAGTTTTAAAGTCGACTCCGAGCGACAGATTTTTTGAGAAACTTTTCATGGCAATTTTATTTACTCTCAGAGTTTTTGAAAGAAATCTGCTGAGAGGAAGCCGCCGAAGAAATAATTTTTTTCATATTTCGTTTTTGATGTCTGACCGGGGATTCGACCTACTAGAGACTAGGGCGACTACAACTGATCATTCACATACTATTTCTATTTACTACAACCCGTAATAGACCTGTGACAGAATTCCGATCAGTAGTCTTTCTTTTATCTTTATTTTATTTTTACTTTTGCTCTTCCAACAACTAAGCTTCGAAATACTCTTTTAGAGAATTAAAACTTAAATTTGACTTATCACCCAAACAACCACTAAGAATTCGGTGGATTTCGGTTTAGTTTATAGAGTTTCTCAAAATTCTGCTTAACCAAGTGTTCTGACAACTGCTTCTAAGAGAAGTTGCCAAACTTTTAAGCTTCATGAGACAAATGTTTTTTTTTCTGCTACTATATAGACAACATTATGCAAATGTAAAACACTCTCTCCCGCTAATAGAGCATGTTAAACTTCCAAGAATAATGGACACACAATAAAAACAGAGGAACAGAAAAAATGATGCTATTTTTTTTTCTTTCTAAGAATTGTCTTTATCACGTATTTAAAGCGTTGTAAATGTTGATATGTGAAAAAATAAAAGAAAAAAAGAAAAACAAAAGAAAATCAAGACTATTGTATGTAGTATTTGGAAAACATACACACTCTGCAACCATAAATGTATGGACAGACTAAAAACGAACAAAATATAGGGAAAAATTCAAAAAAAAAAAAATAAACGAAAAAATATATACGATGCTGAATTTAAGTAGCCAAACATTTAAAGTTACATTTATTTTCTACATTCTAAACTTCAAAAAAGAAGGACAATTCTCTGGTTGGCTTAAACCTAAATTGTTGTTGGTTTTTTCTTCTTTTTTTTAACGTAAACCAAGGCTTAGGTATAGAGTTGTGAAAATAATTTCTTCAACTACGACTAGCTGCAAACATTTTTTTGGCACTTTTGAGACATTGATTCAAAAAATTTTTAAGAAGACAGTATTGTTGGATTTTGGAAAGTTGTACTTTTTTGTTGGTGCTGTATGTTAAAATAAAAAAATATTTAATATTAATGTATACATTTAAAATTTATATTTTGAGATTTTTTTTCTTGATTTTTAGAAGCCAACGCAAGTAATATTGACATACTCCTGTCATATAAGAAATAACCCTCAATATTGTCTGACTTAAAATAGATGATGCTGTAAAAGGTTTGATAGATCTACCTTAAAATTAGCTAAAAATAGCTTGGAAACACCATTCGTGATTTCATTAGGATCCGTTTATTGATTTTATTGACAGCGGACAGCAGTATTTCGATAATAAGAATTTCGTCGAAAGTAGATTCCATATCTGTAGCAAATTCATTTCGTACTTCTCTATGTGCTTAAACTAATTATCCTTGTATGTTTTTTATGTTCACTTATCAATTGACTGTGAAAGTAATTCCATAAAGTTTAAAATTAATCTAACTCATCATTACTTTAGTTACCTTTATATGGTTTTCAATAATTCTCTTATAGGTTGTTTCTATAATTAAGAAAACGTGTAGAAGGAAAATTATACTGTGGATAGGATATTTAAATTAGAACTCAAAAATGTTGAAAGTTGAAACAGTGACATTTTTATCTTAAAGTTAGCCGAATGGGAGAAAGCTAAATGCGCCGTTAAAACCAAACGTCGTTAACACTTTTATTTTTATATTCAAAACAATAATTTTATTAAATGGATTTGTTTTTCTTTCGTAGAGAAAAAATGTGTTTTTGTTTTGTTTCGCCAGCCATCTGTTCCATTAGTGATGATGACGATGATGAAGAGAGTTTGTTTACACCTACCGGGATCGTTGTGTTATGATTTAAATGAGAATTTATTTTATTGCCTTTGAAGTTTTTGTTACGTTTTTTTACTCTTTTGTTTTTGCTGGTGTTGCCAAATTATCTTAGACAAATCATCAATGATTTGTAGCAATTTGTAAAGGTAACAAATGCATAAATGATTTGTTTTCCTTTCTTCTTTTTATTATTAGTGTTGTTGTTGTACTATATCTGTGACTGGCTTTGGCATTTCTTGGTGTTGCAAACAATATCAGAGAACAAAAAGAAGACTACCATAAGATGAGGAACGAATGAACGAATATCAGTAACCAATAAATGGCTGCATTACTAAAAGACCTTTGCGTGAAGTGATTAACACGCCACTTGTTGTATTTGCTATATTGTTTTTTTCCTTCTTATTATTTTATTTGTTGTTGTAGTTATCAACAATTGTATCGTTACTCTTGGGCAACGTTGACCCTGAGGTTTTAACCAAAAACAACAATATGTTTGTTGTTGTTTTAATTTGTATGCTCCCAAGTCTTTATTTCTTCACACTTTTACCCATTGAAATGAAATTTTTAACAACATCGGGTGTTTATTATTGTTTTCTTCGTTTAGAGTTTTTTTTCCCTTTTTTTTTAGAATAAAGAGAAGGAGGTGGCTCTTTTATTCAATACTACCATCAAATTTTACAATATGATTTGTTAAATATCTTACAGTAGTTTCGGGATTTCAAAAAAATATTAATTTTTCTTGTGAAAATAATAATTTTTTTAAATTTGAATTGAAAATATTTGAGTTATATGTTCTAGTGTCTAGATTTAGCACCCAATTTTATTTTGTGTAGAGATTTCGTGGTCACCTTAATTACACAATTCGAATATTTTTAAAGTCTAAAAAAAGTTTCGAACTTTTAAAGAAATTTGAATTTGTTTTTCCTACAGACCACTGTCATCATTAATGTCTGTTTTGTATTGATTTCATATTGGGATGAACATATTTTTGTGCGAAAATGTAAACTTTTTTGTTTAGTATAAGAGAGCAACACAATTTTATAAGAAAAACCACATTAAATTATATTTGAAACCCGATTAACAGTTCAATTTATGGTTTTGTGGGCGTACTTATTTTATTCTAAAGAGGGGCGTTACGACTTTTAATATTGAGTTTTTGATTTGTGGCCAATAATCAAAAAAAAAAATAATAATAATAATAATAAATAAAAAAAAATACTTAAAAATCGAATATCACAGTAAGAATTACTAACAAATAATAAAATAATGTGTTACATTTAAACCAGATGATTTTCATATTGGCGTAGTTATTCTCATGTCCTCAAAGAGGTCTATGGTGGCATAAAACCTGAAATGGTTTATTTAAAAACAAACCGAAATAAAAACCCTTCTTTCCAATTCCAACTATTTGTCTTGATTGTAAGCGCCTAGAGACGTGGCCAAAAAACAATGATTTTCTGCTTTTTTTTTTGTGTAAGTGGTATATAGTCCGTGGGAATTTGTGCACGATTTAAGCAATGACAACAAAGGTAATAATAATAATAATAATGATGATGATAATAATAATAATGACGCTGACGACAAAGACAATAATGATGCCTATTAATGTGCAACCATATTACATTGGGATTCATACCAAGCAGACTAAGCAAATCTTTCTTTTGTTTGTCTGAGTTGTAAACTTATGTAGTCTTAACTGTATGATTGAAACAAAAAACAGAACAAAACAAATAAAACATATAAAAAATAAAATAAAAATACAACAATGGAAAGATGACATCCTCGTATGAATGGTTAACAATTGACGCCAAATAAATCAGAGCAAATATGAAATCAAAACGCTGCATATATTGTTGCATTTATTACAAGAGTGCCAACATACATCCATGCATACATACATATTTAGTTTAAACGATACAATTCTTTATTGCATTGAATTCTATACAATTGGTAGACAATGTTTCCTTTACTCAGAAACTAGTATTTACAGCAGTCGGTTACAACGCTTTTCTCTTTCACAGCAATCTTGGTTATTTCTGTGCGTCTGGCTGGTTAACCTTTGTGCACAAAAAGTTGTAGAACCATTTTCAAACAATATTTTTAAGCAAAATGATACAATCCTTAAACCATATACAACTCCATCCGTATGTAAGAGACACACAAAAGTATTCAAAAACATTTTCTGAAATATGTATTCGTGGTTGTAAATACTTTACAATCTTGTTTAAATTTTAAACATTATAAAATGTCCTTTTATAAATAAAATAATAATTATTAGATAGATTTTTTCATTAACAATAGGTTTAATTAATAATATTTAAATAATTGGTAACAATTTTGGCTTTAACATAACTACTTGTGGTATTTATGTCAAAAAATTTAGGTTCTTATAAATGTAACGTATGTTTTATTTACACTAGGGAGTAAGAATTTGAATATGTATTGCAAAATATAAAGCATTGTAGTAGTTGTTTATTTTATGTTTTTTTTTTTTGAATCATAGAATCATATCGTTAGTTTAAACCCAAACTAGATAAAATCAAGTTACGAATATTTAATGAAATGAAGTATAGGGTACTTCTACTTAAAATAAAAGTGTAACCTTATTATCAATAGGACCTTTTTTTCAAATTAATGTAATGGTTCTTTGTATTACAGGTTGAGCTATGCTGTTTTAGCTTTTACTGTACTTCTATACATTTGCCCATAAAAACAATGATACACTTACTTGCACTGCACAAACCGCCAATTTTGCATAAATTTATTTGTTTTTGTTTTTTAAAGTACTCCTATGCTACATGTGCTTAAGCATTTGTAAAGGGATTTCTTTAAAAATGTCCATTTATCGATTACAGATTTGTATTCCTCTATGGATGTCCTCTAGAGTAACGAAAACAAACAGGGTCCCCCAGATTTTATTTGTAAATATTGTTGTTTTTTCTTGCTTTTGTCTATCCTGTTGGAGCTTTTTGTTTTTCTACTTATTTGTTCAAGTCATTGTTTCTTCCTGAGCATTGTGTTCTACATTTTGTCTTGTTTTTGTTGTGGTTTCGTTTTAATCTGCTAAAGTAGTATGAATATGTCTACAGTGTTACAAGGAAATGTTTAACGTATTCATGGTTAAAAAAAAGAGAAAATTTTTTTAAAAATATGAAATGAAAAAAATCATAGCAAATGTAAAAAGTTCTCACAATTTAAAGGTTCACATGAATTCGTTTGTAAGTTTTTATTTGAATATGAATATACAAAAATTATTGATGCAGAATCAGAAAGTTAAGAAGTAAATGGGTTTTGTATCCATATGTACGTTGATTTATAGAACAATTTACCCATTATTGTTGTCTTTAGTTAAATTTGATTCAATTAGTATTACGTAAAATTAATAAAATTCTTAACTGAAAAGTAGATTAAATTCAAAATAATAATGCATTAATAAGATTAATTATAAGATTAGCTAGTGAATGTATCGATTCGTATAATCGTAATTATTAAATATCCTGAGCATAAAATTTTCAGTACAAAATTTTAATAGAAAAAAATTGACGCGCAATATTAAATAGTAGTCGTGTTCTAATGGGTGGTTTATTGTTTAAACCACTGCCTGACATCTTGAAAAACTTAAATTTGAATAAAAGAAAAATATTTCTTGTCATGAAAGCTTATCAAATCTGAAGTTCAGAGTCGACGTTAAATTGTAAGCTCATGAATAAATTAATATACACAACGTGGGTGGTGTGATAAGCCAGGTTGTAATAGTGTCTAAAGTGTTGTAATGGCCAATAAAGAAAAGGGACTTTTAAACAAATATAGATTGTAGTAAGAAAAGTTCATTACATACATAACATACATAATTGGCCATTACAACCCTCCAGTCAGGATTACGACCTAGCTTCTGACACCACTTATGTTGTGTGTGTTAATTTTATACATGAGTGGCGGGACCCACAGTTTAAAGTCGACTCCGAACGACAGATTTTTTTGAGAAGCTTTTCATGGCAATTTTATTTACTCTCAGAGTTTTTGCCAGAAATCTGCTGAGAGGAAGTCGCCGAAGAAATATTTTTTCATATTTCGTTTTTGATGACTGACCGGGGATTCGAACCCTGACCTTTCGTCTAATAAGCCAACACACTACCTACTAGACTACGGCGTCCACAATACTTACGCTTTATTTATTAAAACTAATTTCGTTTACAATAAATTTTTAGAAACAAATTCATTTTCCCTAGACACCAGGTCTGGGCTGCTTAAAAATATTCTAACTGATCTTCCTCAACTTCAATCCAAACATGATCGAGAGCATGGTCTTCGTCAATTGCTCTTAGTAGTAAAAACTCATCCATCCAATGCGAGTCACAGATTTTGAAAGGTAGTTATTAGAAATATAATTGATTTTTTTTAACCATATGTTATGATTAAAGCTTTTTCCATCCTTTAAGATTTTCATTTAGCCGTATCCATTCAGTTGGCAATATTGAAAAATATATATCACTTGTATAAATCAATGTTCTATTTTCACAAATTCAAATATCTTTCCCATGCATTCATTTGTGTCTTTCATTTTGGTTTGTAACAGATTTAAGCTAAATATTCTTTTTTTTTATTCTCATTTAATTTATTTAATATAAAAATTTCTACTTCTCCATATGACCATTGTAGAATGTGACACTAATTCCATTCCATTGGATATTCAATTTCATTTCGTTTTGGCCACGCTCAACGAATACTATTGCTACAATTCATTTTGGTCAATTTGCAATTTCTTCAATACCAATTATCTACTATGGTTTAAGAAATTCAATTTATTTATACTTTTTGTTAATTTTTATTTTATTTTTTAACCATAGTTTCGTTTACTTAATTCAAGTTTTTCTTTTGTTGAAAAAGACAGAATAAAATAAAAAACAAAAATTGATTTTATAAGACGCATGCAAAGTCGGCAACTTTTTCTCTGTGCAATTCCATTTGTAAATGGGGCAAAAGAAAAGAAGGATCTAAAGGCAACAACTAGCGTGAGAACTAATTGAGTCATTCAATTTCTAAACTACTTATAATCTCCAAGTCGACACTTCCTTAACAAGACTTTTATTTTGTTTTGTTTTGTTTTGTTTTCTTTTTGTTTTTGGTTTAAAAACGCAAAATAGCCATATTAGAATTGGAGCCACAGTGGTGAAGAATGTAATGGATAAGGTCCAGAGCAGAATTCCAAATCATAAGTAATATGTTGTTAGGGAGAGCCAAGGAATATGGAATTTGATTATTCGTAGAATTTCGATCCTTTTGGTTGCTGCTAAATCCTTTAACGGCGTTTTTCTTCATTCAGTTTAGAACACTGTATTCGTAAAGGCAACTTAAATTCAAAAGGAGCAAAAAAATGAACGTTTTGTTTATGAATGGAATTGAAATTATGCAAGACGACAATTTGGTTGATCTCAAATGCAAATAAAATAGAAATAAAACAAAAAACACAATTTAAGCAATCTTAAGTCTGGATTCTCATTTTAACTCTGTTCCTTCCTCTTGACTTGATCTTCTCTATGCTGGGGTAATTGGTGGTACTTCATCTAAATGTCAGGCCGTAATTCACAACTAATTTGATACCGCCGACGTTACAACAAAGCGACGCTTGAGACTTTAAAACATGGATGACTCTCTTTCTACTAAAACGTATTTTAATGCGTTGTAGTTGTAATTTGAATCTCTAAATGCGGCCAGTCAAGTAATGTTGTTGTTACTATAATCTTAATGCCGCTTGATCATTTTAGTTTAGCTACGTTCGTTGTTGTTGGTTTTGTTGTTGCGGCAAAATCAATTACACCACATGAATTCACATTCATAGTTGTGAATTGCATCGTTTAAAGTTGGCTTTTTTATTGTGGCAGACATTTAGTGGCGAGTAGGCATACATACATATGTGCTCTTGTATTATGCATTGACGATAGTGTCTTGTTTTACACTCTGTTTTTTATATTGACCAAGTTAAAAAGAGTAAAAAAAAATCACAATAACAAGACTTATGGAAATATAATGAAAGAAGAGAGAGAGAGAGAGCGAGAGAGAGAGAAGTAGAGAAACTATCAAACCACACATACCATCATGGGGATAATTTAACGATTTATGCCTCCTCTAAAGATTGATGACATGTGATGATTTCGATTTGTAGAACAAGCTGTAATGTTTGTAATTGGTATTATTTCTGAAATAACGACTATTTGCTGTTGGCTTTTAGAAATATTTTTTAATCGAATAAGAATATTGATGAACATTTTTTAGGAGCGACAGTTTCGAAAGAATAGAAAGCTTTAGATCGAACGGATTTCTAAACTAAAACTAAATTTTTACAATCTCTTGTTAAGATATTGCTATACTGTCTTTCCTTATAGCCTTGACTTTCATTTGCAAAGGCCTCCTTTGGCCATGTACCCGCATGCGATATTCACGAAGGTACAATTTTTCATGGTTTGGGGAGCATTACTAAGTAGGACTGTAAGGAATTTATTCAACTGGCTCTAAGGTCTTGAATTGTGTCCTAAGTTTAATTGGCTAATTTTGCAAAATGTGGTGAAGCTTTATATGTTGAGTGAGAATACACTGACAGTGAGAATTTTTCTCCTGTGTGAACAATTTCTAAATACTACTTGTCTTGTCCCTGGATATTTACATCAGGAAACTCAGTTAAATCTGGATTACAAGATATGCTCTCTGTTTACTGACTATCTTTGAAAAATCATTTGACATCTGTTCTTGAAAGCATTATAAGGAGCAAGCGACGATTATCAGATTCATAGATTTATTTTCATTTTAAATAAACCTAAATTAACTGAATAACTGTTTTCACTAAATGGTCTGTGTGTTCCATAGTGATGTAGATCACATACATCGAAAATAGTTTTTATTTTCATATTCAACATACTGATTTAAATCGAAACCATCGTAAATGTCATATTTTTCTCTAAAATAATCAAAATATCTGTGGTTTATTGGTTCTAAAAATTACTTGAAATGATTTCACGTTATTATCATTTTCTAAATTTATGCTTTTTAATATAATTAATTTAACATTTTCAAATTATTACCCTTGACTATTAACGTAAAATATTGCAATCAGTAAAATATTTTATAAAAATGCAACAACACATGCTTGCAACACTTCTTTTGTCTGAATTATAAGAAGAAAAAAAAAATTATCTGAAACGTCCATGCAAGTGAATAAGTGTGTATGACTTAAGAAAAAGAAAAATATCTTTCAGGTGGAATCTCCTCCGTTTTTTTTTTCTTTTTTCGTAGCTTGAGTTAAGTCTTGAAATAAAAGTGATGTTCAATAACAATTAGGACGGTGTTTATGCCACTTATAATAGTGTGCAATGAATGACTGCCAAAAGTCTTTGCTTTAGAAGAATGTTAAAGTCTTATTGCTAAGAGTAATAGCAATAACAACAATAAAATAACATTTTACACAACCCACCACTAAATGTTCTTGAACAACATCTGCACCGCAATTTGATTCTTGTTAATAACCATAATTTTAATGTTGAATATATACATATACAGAGAGGAATATTTTGTTGTTGTTGTTGTTGTTTTTTTGTGGTGATTCTTTAAAACACTGCAGTTATCTTAATCGATACATTGGGGTGCGAATCCTCAATAATATTGTATAAAATGGGTGGGGGCGTGGGACACGCTGTCGCGTACCATAAGATCCAACTAAAGCGACACCGTTTGGTTTGGTCATGGGGTCGACGATTTTAAAGGTGCTGAATAGCTGCCACAATAAAGTGTACAAAGTTGCTATAAAACGAAACGAAATGAACAATTGAGCGAACAGTCATACTTAGTCTCGGTCGTTCAGTCGTCCAGTGCAGTTTACGTTGGTCTGTCTGTCTGTTTGTCTGTCTGTCTATCTGTTCATTTCTAAATGAGGCAAAAGCACAATAGCAATGCAATGGTGTTTTATGGTATTTTATCGAGACATCATATTACACGCCTCAAAGACTTGTTTGTATCACTGTGTGCTGTTAGCTGCTAACATTGTTATTGTTATTGTTGTTGTTGTTGTTATAGTATTTACCTGCAGCCTTACCTTGTCTACTGGCAACTGTTGCTGCACACCATCACCATCTGTTGCGTTTTTGCTATTTTTTTCTCTATTTTTTTTCCTTTAAGCTGCCAATTGCCGGTATTAAACTTTACTACGCTATGACAAGGGGAAGTGAGGTAAAACCTTGGTGTGGGTAATTCCTAGTGGCATTGCTGTTGGAAAATTCTTTGTTGCACTTGTAACCACCACCAGCATCAATATTAGCCACAACAACAGCTTTGGATCAGCACTATCACTACACCATACCATGTGCTTTATGTGCATGTAACAGAACCATAACCTCAGACATTTTTCATTGTCCAAACAATCAAACATTTACAAACGTTATAGACGTTATATTGTACTTCATCAGAGACCAAAATATTTATATGAAGAGGGTTCCTGAAAAAGATCGCTTTCTATGAATTGTTAAATTGTTAATATATTGTGTGAGCTCTTCTTTAAATATATATTCATACCTCCAATATTTTGAATGCCTTTAATTGTAAATATCTCAAAAATAGACCCTCTATATAGAAAAAGAATCAAATTTTTATTTATGTTTTTAATAATTAAGTAGTGCATTAAGTATTTTTTATATTTTCATTTCAATTTTGTCTGAAAATTCTAGTACCTTCAACGCAATTGAAAGTATTAAAAATTTTAAAAATTTCTTGTAAATAGGCCTCGTATTATTTAAAATATGAGAAGGATTTTTATAGAAAAATCAAAATACATACACTTTGTATAACATTGAAGTTAAATTGAAAGATATTGAAATGGGTCTTCTTTACATTCCCCTTTTTGCAAACCCCTGTAACATTGAGTTTGAGTATGGCTACAGGTTTCATCAATTGATCCCCACACTTGGTATATTTGTAGTGAAAGCCTCTAACAACCGGGACTGTTTCCACCGGTGATGCTTATAGTGCTGCAGCAGTAACATCACTGCTGCTGTTGCCAATAGGTTTGTGTTGCTGTACTTTGTTGGGCATCATTAAGCCAAATTTAAAAAGACTTTTTAGAGTTGGCCTTATCAATTTGATTATGTTGTGTGAAAACAAATTACGTTTCAGCCTTTCGATATTAACCTTTTACCCAATAGTTTTATGGCTTATAGCATGACAGAATGAACTTAAGCTTTTTTCTTTGATTTTCTTTTTTTTTTGTCAAAATTATTGTTTAGAGAAACATTGAAGTGACGTAACAAGGAAAGCCATGTGCATACAGTATTTCTATGCCTGTAATAAAGAAATTGGAGCATTAAATAAATGAAGGTAGAAAAGAAAAAGAAAATTTTACAAATAATATTTAAAAGAAAGAAAAACAAATAAAAGAAGGAAGAAGGAAAAAGTTTCTTTGACATGCTCTCGAAAAATTAGCTGTGAAAGTCGAAGACAGCCAGCAAGTTAGCCCTTCCTTAATTTGGCTGCCGCAATTCATTTTAAAGTGTGTTGTTGGTGAAAACTTGTTCGAAATGTTTAATTTTTTTGTTTACATTTTCAGTTTATTCCCTTTTTATAGTGGCAAAAACCAAAAAGCACTCTTACTTCTTACATTTTCAAGTCAATTACTAAGTTTCTTTCAATGATCTTAATCGTTTGCAATGACAAGTAACCTTGTTAATGACTCCTTTGTGTTGTAAATGACATATATATGCAGCTCTGTACGAGTAAACTTGGCAAATGTTGCACAAAACTGCAATACCAAGTTGCATGCAACAGCAGCAATTGCTGCCATTGATAATGCTTTTGTCGTAGTCGTAGTCAAAGCCCAAGTTGTCGTAGCAACAGTAGTATTTGGAAAAACAACATGTAGATGATTAACGCAGTATTTAAATTAAACAAACGTTATTGCAAATGTTTTTTGTTTCATATCAGATTATGAGAGCAACAGTGTTACGAAGACTCTTTTCCTTTTTGGTGTACCCTAACAGGATACATTGATGTCGGAATATTGAGAAATACTGCAATATATGGAAGAAGAGAACACCAATATACTATATATAGACCACACAAACTTTACTTGCTATAGAAAAAAAAAAAAAGGAAAGAAAGAAAGAAAGACAAAAAATGTTGAAATTGTCTGTGTCTGATGGATCATTAATTTCCATAAAAGGATAGAATTAAATAGAAACTTGCCTTTCAACATTATCTTGCTTGTTGAGAGGCCTCTTTATAGAGTTGTACGCTTTTGAATTTAATTTTTTATAACCGCCAATAAAACTTGAGTCGTATGTTGTTAATATATGAATGAATTTTTCATTCTTGGTTTCAATGAACAATTTTTGTTTGTTGTCATATTAGAACGATATTTTCGTTGAGTTCTAAGGGTATACACATTAGGAATTCGATTTAATTAGTTAAACATCTCTAAGTATATTCAGAAAATACGCCGATAATCGGCTAAAATAAAAAAATAACTAACCCACTTGAGGCGTAATGCATCGACAAAAATGAGTACATATCCTGAGAAAGCATCACTTTCGATGGTGATGGTTATTCACCAAAGATATTTCCCTTCAAAATATAACAGCCATGTATTATGTATTTCACAAAATGTTCTTTTACTATGGGTTAAACAGCATGTTGTATCATTTTATTAAAATTACATACTATCTATATCTACATTTGGTCAGAAAAGTGTTTTCAAACCTTATGTGGTGCTGTATTCTAGAGACAATTTGACTCAATAGGTAACCGACAGTAACTGAACCGCAATGTAAGGGTTTCCAAACATATTATTGCTGTGGATATTGTTCACCATTTGTTTTTTGTAACAAAACTATTTTATTTATCCTTCCTTATAAGGTAAAATGTCTGTCAAAGGAATAAATAATTACTATTTAAAAAGGAACTTAACCTTGATAGAAAATCTAGACTGAAACATTGTTTTTACTCTTGCTCTTGATCTTCTGGAAAATATATTTTTTTTCGGGCAAAAATTATATGATGAATTAAAACATCGTTTAAATTCCCAAAGGCGGTTCCTTATCCTTTGTTAAGTTATAGTCCTTTAATCAAGACATTAGTCTAATTTTCAAATATCTTGAAAGCAACATTTTTGTTTCTATTTGTATTCTTACTGATTATAAAATTTTGAAAATAATTAAATAATCACTGGCAGATATACTCGTTAACTATCAATTCGAATAAGTAGTTTTAATCTCATATCAAAATGCCAGCTTAATTCAAACTGATTCTTTTGTATCCTGTTCAAAATATCACAATTTTTCACTGAACTGCTCTGGCTAAAGTTTCTTTATACGTATACGAGTTGAACACATGATCGTATTGCTCTTAAGTATTTAGCTGAAGAAGTTTTGGTGTAAGTGAAAATCAGTTTTCCTCCCACTATTTAAAATGAACGGAGAAATCACACGTTGTATTGTTATCTGTGAATTATCGCTGTAGTTATTTCGTAGTTTTTTTTTTTTATTGTTTCCTTTATTTTATGTGGCCAGTGCAAAGAATTAAAAATCAAGAGGAAAAAAGGGAGTTTGTTGATACTTTTTAATTAGCGCAAACTTGGTATTAACACAGGTTTTAGGCAAAAAAAAAGCAATATCGGCAGATGAAGATGATGTTGATGACGATGATGATGACGCTGCTGCAGCTGTGGGTGCATAAGCAGCAGGCGCCAATGTGGGAGATCCCTGTAAAGATAGTCAAGTTTTCGTGCGCAGTTTTCAAATCGATCTACGCTTATTTGGTATTTTGCTGCTGAAATATATATGCTTGTAAGTTGATGACCAATTCAGTTAAAACCTTTAAAACACCAACAAAAACATAAAATAACTGCTACTACTTGCTACGTGGAAAGTGGAAAGATCAATCTCTGCAAACTATGAGTTTTTGTCTTTAAAAAAAAGCTATCAATATCAGTAACAAAATATAAGAACAACAACAAGAAAAACTACAACAGAAAAAAAAATAAAGAAAAGATATTGGCCATGATTATTATCACTTTTTATAGAAGGGACTTTATTTGATTTAATGAGTTTTAAGAGCGGTTATTAGTTAAGATTACAAGTCAATCTATGTTTTATAAAATTTTTTTCTGCTTTTCTGATACTAGTGTCTCTGTGGTGTATATTAGCAGCAACATTGTTAACTTTTTTTTTTCGTTTAAAAACACTTTTTCAAGCCTGAGAAATGCCAAGCTTATGGCCAAAATCAATGATGACTGTATGTATTGGTAATCATTTTCTTAAATCGACATAATATTCTGTACTACAGGGTTGCATGTAACACTTGCGACAAATCTTAAAAATATTCAAACTAATTCACGTAACTTACCTTTAATTAGGATTGTAGTCTGGTTTCTCAGAGCACCCATGTTGCCTTTGTTAATTATATCCTTGAGTGGCGTAACCATTAGTTTAACGTTGAATCCCATAGATTCCAGAAACTGTTTCATGGCAATTAGTTTATTTTTGGAGCTTTTACCAGAAGACAGATAAGAACGGATCGCCGAAAGAAATCCTATTTTTATATTCAATTTTTACAAAATGTTAGAGCTGAGATTTGAACTCCTAAACCCTCGCCTGTGAAACAAACATACTACTCACTACATTACGGTGGTATACACTAATTTATCTTTTTTAAATAACTTAACATGGACAAGCTCGAATTTTAGTTTTTTCGTTCAAGTATGTTATCAAATCGATCGTTGCACGTTCGTTAACAATTCTTCGAAGCCTTTCTATTATCACTTGAAAACATTAAGTTGAATTCACGTACACTGTGCCGTGTGTGTTTCCAGGGCCATAGCATTTATATATGACATTTAAGGTCAGGTGGGTCTGAAATTTAGTGCCGAAGCTACATTTATAACTTTGATAGTAATCCAGATTAAGAGTAAATTAATCGTAAATTAAATGGATATTATTAATGTGGCTATCATACAATGTTTCAATATTTTCTTGTTACTCTGTTCACTTGAGCTCTACATATGTGGGAAAATACTGATATTAACATCCTCTTAAATGACTATTTTTGTAACACAACACATGTTTGTATATGAGTAGATACATACATTTATTTTGATACACCTACAACAACAAACTTTATCCGTAAAGTTATACGTTACGTTAGTGTGTTTAAGTCTAGTAAATATTCTAAAAGTTAACATATTTAGGTGACCTCTGTTGCTCGCTTTAATGATTTTTTTTTTCGTTTCATACAATATCGTGCCTTATATACGAGCATTTTTATTCCATATTCCATGAATGCTCATTGGTACTTGTACTAAAAGTTCAATAATATTGATTGTCGTACAGAATATAAGAAAAACAGTAAAACAAAATAAAACAAAAGGCGATAGAAAAATTTTCTAAATGAAATACCATACCGGAGAACGAACGAATGAACGACCATTTACGCGGTTAAATGATGACCTAATTACCATAATCATATAAACGTACCTCATAAATCTTTTTGTTTTTGTTTTTTTCTTTTTGTTTGTAGTCGTTCACTGGTTCGTTTTTATTCATTTATTCGCTGGCAGTAATATCGTTTCAAGTTTAAATATTGTTGTTGCTGTTTTATTTTGAATGCTGATAGTTTTGTTTGATCGCTTGCTTATATTGTATTTGCAACCACCACCACATGCGGTGGTTGGCCTTTTTTCTTACCATTTTATTTTTTTTATTTTTGTGATAGTATTTGTTGTTGTTATTTAACTTTTTTTTTGTGTTGTTTAAGTTCTATGTTCAACCGTCGGATTTGCCGCATACGAATCAGAAAAATTCTCGTAAATGATTTATGGTAACAACTTGTACGATACCTTATTTCTGCCAATAAAATTTACAATTTTAGAGTAAAAAAAAATAACAAAATCCATACGAAAAAAATATATTAAAAATAGACGAAGGAAAAAATTACTTGAACTTGCAATAGATAAGAGTTTACTCTCAAGTTTATAACAATATAGACTGTAGGACTATAGTGTACACTGAAAATATTTTCTTTTTTGTTGAAAACCTGATTTTTTAATGTCCTTAATAAATAAATTAAAAAATTAACATGGAGTCCTGAGTGTAACAATGCCTAACGTAGATGTGTCAGGTTTTGACAGGTAGAAACTGTTGCATGTATTCCACCAAGCACGAAATTATTGCCTATGCTTTCTTTACTTTTTTCAATATTATGAATTTATCAAAGTAGAACTAACGACTAAGATCTATTCACATCTCACTTTTAAAGTGAAATTTGATGATCTAAAAGCTGAAAAAAATTTATAATTATTTGGCATACAAGCAAACTAAGATACTTTGACCTTAAAGTGCATATGATAACGTACATTTATCAAACTTTAGCTGTCCATAATTTGTTGATTACATTGAATATTTCTTAAATTTTAGCTCTGAATGTTATACAATGAATTGTATGACTGTGAAAAAACTCAGAACCAATGGACTAGAAAAGAACTATTAAAACGAAATAATGAATCATCTCAGTGTCTTAGACTTCTGTAGGATCGAAACCAAATTATTAATGATACAATTGCTCCCCATGCCGTATTTTTTATTATGCGAAAACTCCTCATGGTTTTTTATAGACTCAAAAAGAATATTTTTGCAGTGTACTTAAGAGTTGAATGGATTAAACACAACATTTACTCTAAACTGTAAATTCGTATGCTCATGTATATGTAGCTAAAACAATGTACGTGTGTATGGTGTACATAAGTATATGTTGGTGTATAGATCATTATTAATTCATTTTGCATCACTTGTAATGGACAATTAAATTGTTCATGTGTTGCTCATGATTTCTTTAAATCCCATTCGAATTCAATCAATTCTATTGTGAATTGTTCCACCTTTTTTTGTTTGTTTTTCGCATAAAAAAAGCGTAGAATGAAAGAAAAAATACAAGAAAATATTGGCCATGAATTTAACATTTGGAAAGTGTCAATAAACGCAAAACATAAAACAAGCCAAGTGAAGTGAATAAACCATTGAATGACCATTAAAACATTAAGTTCGTGCAAGCATTATTCCTTTTTTTTTTTATTTTGTAGATATTTTTATTTAATTTTTAATTAAATTTTCATCACATACAACAAACAATATTAATGTTCGAAAGATTAAAATTTATTAAATAGCTCATACATAGTTTGAGTATGTTCTCATTGTGTATGTGAAAATTTAAACAAATATTTTTTGGATTACTCTATTGTATTTCGTACTTTTTTTGTTTTAGTTTAGAATTTTTGTCTTTTAAGTTACCTCTAATCAATCGCTCTCTTTTCACTTATCAATCACTCAAAATGAATTGGATTGAATGGTAGTGGAATTAAATTTTCTTTATTCTCTTGTAACGTAATGACAACACCAATAAAATATCCGCTCGTACACCCATCCTCTGCCTTTAAAGCCATCAGTTTGAAATGACGAGACAGACACTCTGCCAGCGACCATTAAACAGCATCAATTTAAGCCAAACAACAATGTAGGTTTGACACTGGTCTGTTAAAATCGAAAATGAGAGTACAAGAAAATTTTACCAATAGAATTGATGATCAATAGATCAATAATGAATGAAAAAAATTTTATTTCAACATTTCTACAGAACAATAACAAAAATCTTTGCCACAAGAATGAAAAACAATGAGTACATAAAATCACTTCATTTGAGACTGTATCCAGAAAATCTCATCAGTTTCGGTAAACAAATTCAGATGAAAATGACTAAATTAAAGAGATTGGCTACAACGAATCGTTATTACCATTCATTCATACATTCATTACATATTGGAAAATATTTATCGTTTTCTATAATATGATCGATGTTAGTTAGAATCATTGAAATTTCTATGTCTGTTTTAAAAAATTATCAATCATAAATTAGATGCATTTTTTTTGGTAAATGACTGGGTTCTTTTGGCCGATAATTTGCATTTATTGTCATTAACTTGCATTTTTTTAAATTTAGTCGAATTTTACTCAATTTAACTGTTTTGGAATCCTTGGTCTACTAGCTATCCAGCCCACTAGGTCTGAAAACCGCATATGTGGTAAAAATACTTGATTTTTTTTATTTTATTATCTCCTATAAGGATTGGACATTGACTTTTTCAATTCAATTACCTTAACTCCACAGTCTCTGATGGCACTATATGCCGGTTACAGACTGGCTGTAGGGTATCTTCTTGAAAAATAATATCAAATTTAGAAATCTGTTAGTAGGCTTATATTCCTGTATTTTGTTATAAATAAATAAATGCATGTAGAGTACTTTAGATTCAGCCAGGATCAATCTTTTATTTCTTGTTTAATTTCCGAAATATTGTTGTTTTTGGTGAATGTCTTTTTAAGAAATTGCAGAAGCGCCAATACAACAACACATTATCGTCACTTGAAATCAAATGCCAGTAATAAAAAATCATTAAAAAAAAAACGTCACACAAGCCAAACAATACCCAACTATAGTTCTTGCAACTTAAATAAAATCAAAGCTCTATTTATAATGCCATATAAGAATATTTTTTTAAAAACTAAGAAAAAAGAAATTTAGAAAAATAAAAATAAAAAAAAAATCGAATACAATATTAACTTAATATGAAGCCACTAACAGGAGTCATTCATTGATGTGACCATTTCATCTAAGCCATTGTGTCGTCATCGTAATAGAAAAGGTACATCAGTCTATGGCCGAAACGACAACATCATTTCGTAAAGTTATTAATTTCAAAATGGGATTGATTGAATGACAAAATCTCTGGACACTAAATCGGTAAATAGTAAATGACAGTCCAATATTCATCACTATACACTACCTACAGCTAAATGGCTTTAAAGAACCCAAAGAAATAAAGCCAATCGAATATGGTAGTCTGAATGGTTTATACGGATAGATAGATGGTTAGTATCGATCACTAGATAAATGCTTATTGTTTTGTGCTTATTTTATGGTATTGTCAATTGTATTAGAGACCAATGAATTAAGTCACTCCAGCAACAAAACCACATAACCGTATACAAAAACAAAAAAGATACAATTCGCTGACATTCAATTTATGCAATTCGGTAGAAAGTTTTAACCAGTATTTAACTATGCTGTAAGAAATGAAGAGAGCGTTAAACAACATTATATTGTTGCATTTTTGTTGCGGTTCTTAGTAGACCCCACTGACAATTGAGTGATTTGTCATGGGCGTCTCAGATTAATAGTATGTATTATATACCATATCGTTTCAAATAAATAACGAAATAAAACAAAAAAAAAAAAAAACAAAAAATATTAAACGAGAGTCTAAATACTTGGCGAAGAGTTAAAACTATTATTTGGTTAGCTTGAAAAACACAATGATGACGATGACGACAGCAAGCATATACAGTAATTATAAAGAAATATATGATCTTTTGTGTTATACATACAAGAAACCACCTCTACTCGGCATTCAATACGGTTCTCTATATCTTTTATTTAATAGGCGTATTTAGTTAACATTTGCATTCATTTTTTTTAAATTATAACAAAAAGTCCTCCTTTGTAAACTTTTCATTTGTTTCTTGTTGGTTAAAATTATTGCAAAATATACTTATTTGCTGTTGTTGTTGTTGGCTTAGTTTAGTTTGTTGATTTTTCAAATTACATTTTCGCAACGATTTTCTTTCGAACTACAAAATAATAGACACACATTCATAATTTTTGTAACTTTTTTCGATTTTATTTTTTTTTTCATGTGCATTTAATATGCAGTTGTTGTCGTTGTTGTTGTTGTTGTTTTTTTTTTTTAACTAAATCGAGTTCAAAGTGCTTCACTGAATCAGTGGTACTAGCAGACTGTAGTACTACGTCGAGTAGGCTCGTATCTTAGTTTTACTCGTAGACATTCTGATGATCTACGTACAACGGCAAATAACATTAATTTTAACAAAATTGTTGAAAGGAAATAGTAATTTCGCTGAAATTATAAATTTAGATTTTAGAAAATCTGTATTTATATCTCATGCATTGAGTTGAAAGCTTTAAAATATTTATTATTCAGTGAGTTTTAAGACATAATAATGACGGTCTGACGCATGTTGCATTAAACTGGTTTATTTTATCAAATTAAAAAACGAAAATTGGACTCCTATTGTATGAGTAAAATTCAACCTTAGCAAATATTTTTAACCATTCAATCTATTTTTGGCATAAAGCAAAATACTCTAAAATATCTCATTGAGTATTAGATTATCATACTATTATGAACAAATACATGCTTGGTTATCATCTTCTATCATAAAAACTCAATCCTCATTGCTTTATACCACATCTTGGTTTTTCCCCTACCCAATATAGTATAAAATTAAACATTTTTTTTGGCTTGTATATGGACCTAAAACGGAATTACGCTGAAAATAATCATTATCTGTGTGTGTGTTTTTTTTTATTTATTTTCTAAAAATGTGTTTTTCTTTTTGTTTTTGTTGCTGTTTTTGTTTCTTTTAGTTATTTGTTGATGTTCCCACTAACTAAAGTGTAATTTAAACTAAATCGATGCGAGTCTTATGCGTACGACTGACAAGTCACACAAACAAACCAATGTTTTCATCTAAGCACTGCTCTACAGCAAAGGATAATGGACTGCTACATAAATTCGTAAAAAAGAATATTCAGAAAATAAGTATATTTAAAGACAGTGTGACAAGGGATATTTATGCGAAAGAAAATAAAGTAATTAACAGGTCTTTACGTTTTTGTAATCCTAAACGCAGTAGTTAGGTTCTGACCTAAAACGCCCAGAAAATTTTCACTTGGGACCTTAATTAAGTTCTTTTTGGAAATCCGATATTATTAATAAATATTATCTGGCCTTGGTTATATTTCAATTGAAAATACATTCATAGGCCTCTGATTATTAAAAGTTTGTTCTGATTTGATTTAAATTTTTATAAAAATTAATTTCTTTAAAAACGGAATCTTAGACTATAGAATGTTATCAGTAAAGTACAGGTAACTACGCGTAGCTTAGTAAATATGTATGTAGAAAAAAATAAATCAATTGCGTTTTTAAAGAAATTCATTAATAAGTGATTAATGATGCCGTCCAATATCGTCCCCGACATCTCTTATGTCAGTTGATTTCTATTGCTATGGAAAGGGATGAGGCCAGTGACATTAAAAAACTATTGCTAAATAACAATTTCCACAGCATTTTCCATAACAAATAGACCAGCATTCGAAAAAGCAGGTGAATAAAGATAGGTTAGATCGATTACTGTTAGTTAGGACGATTATTGTCGTTAGACTCAACAATTGCCGTTTGTAAGAATTTTTTTTAGTTTTACTGTTAATATAGTAAGTACTTGCGAATAATTTTTGAATTCGTAGTACATAATTCACTCTCATAAGTTTTGTTTTTTTTCTTCTTGTTGTTATTGTTGTTAGTGTTTTTATTTGGTTTAGACTACTACCACTAACGCGAACAATACTTAAATCCATACTCATGCAGCACTTGCTCCATCCAAAATAAAATATGTATGTTGCAACAAAATACGGTATGATTGCTGAGTGGTGCATGTGAGAGAGTAAGTGAGTATGTACTATGTTCGCTGTGGACCTGTTGGTACGTGTGTTAGAATGTGGTGTTCCTTTTTTTTTTTTTTTGTTTTGTTTTTCGGATCGTCGTTTGCCTGTTGTATGTTTGCTTCTTCTTTCTTTCTGTTTTGAACTCCTTGAGATTCATAATAATCAATTATTTCTATGTAATTTATGGTAATGTTTATCCATGATGGATTGACTGCTCTAATGTCGTTCTAAATCTTTTACTCCACCATGTGTGTGTATGTATGAGTGTTGCGAAACAAATTTTTTTATTTTTATTTACCAAACTTCAGCTGCTCAACCTCTAAAAAGGAAAAAGCGAATAAAAACAAATGTTTTAAGGCTGTATTGCGTACAACTTGTGTAACATCTTAAGAAAAAAAAAATTTTTTTTTTTGGTTTTGTTTTTGACTCGCATATAAACGTAGTTGTACGGAATAATGCTGAAAAGAATATGATGATTTTTGTTGGGAGTACGTTCGTTATTCACGTTGCTACGGCTTTTGTAGAAATTTTAGGTGGTTAGAATTATGTTGAATATGGCGCATGTACATATGTTTGTTAGCTTAAGTTATGCTATTTTCTTTCTTAATATTTATTTATAAATTTTTCTTTGATTTCGTTTTTTTTTGTTTCGCTTTTGGTTGTCAGTTACTTTTCCAGTCAGCCAGGCAACCAGCCATCCAGCTTAGGTTACAAGTGCATCATCAAAAAATTGTTTGTAAATCTGATCGTTCAGTGTGACTTTGTCTTAAACGAACAGAGTCTCTCAGATGAATAGACATAACCAACTTAACATGGCTTAAAGATTGTTCCCTAAATTCTTTTGCGATACACACACATTCTCATAAAATTTATTGTAGCATGTGTCAAGTGTGTGCGGTACAAGTGGTATGTCCGTCTGCTATTTTGCAAAACTTTATGATGAGAATATGTTCTCTTTATGTGCAATATATAGAATTTTTGCTACAAATAAAATTAATGTACAATGTTTACATGCTCTATGTAACCATTGAATCATTTAGATGAATGTTGTTTGTGGCTGGCTGTTGTCTATTTTTGTTGCTATTTGCTGTTATTGGTGGCAGTGTTGGTTGTTGCCTGCTCAACTGCAAAGCTGACAAAAAAAAGAAAAAGAATAAAAAAATTAAACTACCGTGGAAAGTACAGGTGCCATAAACTTTTGTTTCACAGTTTTTCTTGAGTTTTGGTTAAAGTTTAGAGTTTTAATTGAAAAATCCTCACGAGGGTGGCAATACAATTTTGAAAATTAGAGAAAATTATTCAAATACGATGGTATAATTGACAATCAAACGATGAATCACCTTTTTTTTTTGCAAATTGATTGCTTGATTGAAAGATGATAATTTACTTGCAATTAGGTTTACTTAAGTGGCAACAACATCTTCATAAAATGTTGAATTTGTTAAAAGTTAATATATTTTTGAGATAAATAAAGAAATTTATTAATGAATCAACTATTGATAAGCCAACACTTTCTAACATGACCCTCCTTTTAACGCCGGTTGTGATATCTTAAACTAAAACTAAAATGATTTCAAACAATTCAGCCTATGAAATCCATTTAATTCTCATCCATTTCTCTTAGCTAAATATTGTTCTGTGCAGTAAACACACAAAAATATTAACAAAAAAAAAAAAATATGTGTTTCGTACGAAGGCCAACACTCTTAAAGACCATGCGAAACAAAATAGAGCGGCGTCAAATTTCTTTTGTACCGGTAACCACTTACATAAGCGTAAACTTTTTCTTCTCCTTATTCAATTTCTATGTCTATCTTCAAAGGTTTTTCACTACGACAACTCCCTGTGAAAGGTCTACGAAATCGACAACAAACCAACAACGGGCCAACGGAGTAACATTAAGCCAAACAAAACGATTATACACACTTCTCGTAATGCGAAAAATCGAAGAAAGATTGTGGTAAAAATAAAATAAAAAAAAAATAAATAAAAAGAAATAAAATAAAATTAAGAACAGAACTGTATAGTAGTGAGTAGAAATGATCAATCTTGGCAAAAGACTATTGGTTGAGTTTGGTTTGCTTTGGTATGAATTTCTGTGTGTGATATTACAAGAGTAGTTATGTATGTCTAAATAACAACAACTATAAAAACAATAACGATAATGGTAAACATTCTAAATAACACTCGTATTGGTAGTTGTAAAGGTTTTATTATCAAAAGATGCAATATTCGTTGAGGAGGGGAAAACTTTTGGAAAAAATACAACCATGATAAGTTGACCATAAGCATTTATCGAAAACTGTAATAATGGAGAAAAAAAATGCTAGAAAAAGAAATTGTACAATGAGGGAGGAAAAAGCTGATATTAAATCCAACCTATACAGACACTTATTGAACGTGGCACAATTTTAAATTAATAATAAATTAATATTTTAATATGTGTTCATTATTTCTACAGTAAAATAACTTTGCCTAATACCTACAGTCGATTTTCTTTTTATTCTTTAATGTTGGAACCGCTGTTCCCGCTCCAGTTTCAATTACAAAACACTCATCATTTTTTGTTCACTTTAAACTGTTAAATGTTAGAAGTCTTTGATAAATTCAATGATTTTCTGATCAATAAACAAATGCCTTTAAAATTGTCACAATGTTAGTGAGCATGAAAATGTTAATAGGAATTAAAAGTTTCTTTAAGGAAATCAAGAAGTTGCTTATGCTGAATAAAAAGGACACTAAGGAAAAACCCGATGGTATATCGACTGGCTGGCATAGTTAAATTTCTTCACATATTTACTTTGAGAGATGTAGATGAGCAGCACCATTGTTAAATAATGATGTTGCGTTTATTCTAATATTGAGCAAAAATTTCTTAAAAGCAAACCTTTAAACAACTTGGAATTAAAAATATTTAACTTGTGGCATTTTTATAAATTCAATTAATTGCTTTTGAGTTGTTGTTGCGCTATACCCATAATATGTTTCAAAAGACTTACCAATGAGCCCACGTATAGTATGTATACTATTGGCATATTGTAAACATGCGTGTAGTTAATCGCCAATAGAACCATTAAATGCTCTAATCGTTCTTTTCTTATATTTTCACCGTAGCTGTGTCGAAATAATTCATTTTTTTTGTTCTTTCAATTGCACATGGCTGATGCTGCTGTTAAAGCATACGCTGAAATTTCTGGTGTCCAATCGCCAAAGCTCTGTAAACCTTTACTTTGTAATTAGAAACACTTCCTGAAGCCACAGAAAAAGTGTGTTTAAAAGGTTTTTTTTATATTTAAACTCAGCAAAGATTTTAGAAATAGCATGGAATGGTTTATTGCTTGAATAAATAATAAAAAGGAGGTTTAAAATTTGAATCGATTTGCAGCATTTGCCATACAATGAATGTGATTTGGTTTTGAGTTGAGTTTAGAAAACTCAACTTAATTTAATTTAAAGGATACTCAATGGGCATCGTTTTCCTATTTCAACGTTAATATAGCATTGCGTGACAACAATAACAAATTACTATCATAAATTGATTTGTGATGAAGTGTCTTGTTTTTGTTTTTCTTGTTTCATGCTTTTGTCTTAAGCGAATTGTATTTGAATACAAAGATATTATACTGACTGTTATTATCTTTGTTCATCATCACCAACATAATCTTTTAAAAATGCTTCTTTTTTTCTCTAAACCATCTTTGTTTTTGCATTCTATTTGGAAGCTAATCGTATTGTCAGTATTTGGCTGCCATTTGACGGTTTTTTTTCTTCTCTTGGTTGTTTGACTGTTTTCTTTGTGATTCTTTTCTGTTTTGTTGTGTTCTGTAAGTGAAACGCCCAGAAGCTTGTTTCCTTCTACCACGTTCGACCTTTAGCATATGAGGTCGTTTTATATTGTTTTATTTTGACGATGTTGTGTTGCTTTTGGTGTTGCTTTCCAAAGAATCCTGGCTATTGATGGTTGTTTTGTAAACGACAAAAAAAAAAAAGAAAAAATACAAAATAAAAAACAAAAACAAAAACCAAAATATACAATATAATGTTTTGTGTAAAATGTTAAATTTTTATTAGAATAAACTCGTATAGAGAGATACTTTCTTATGACATATGTAAGTGGTACATGTGTGAACGTGTAAAAACAGACTACTGTCTATACAAAATATGTATGTTTGAGAGGAAATAAGCCCAACTGCAAGATTTCAATAAACAGTAGGTAAATTTACACAACTTTTGTAATGTTTAAACTTCTTTTTGCTCATTATCAAGCGTATTTCGAGACTGCAATAAATATCCTTGTTCAGAATATTACTAATGATTGCTTTAGTAATGCATATTAGGCATTATAAAAGTGGTTTTTGTACTCAAAAACTCTGTCTAGGGATTTGCAATGCTTGACTTAGTAGAGGCTAGAAAAAGACGGCACCATAACTCGAGAGTATTTATAGTTCTAATACTCCTGCCTAAGTTTCACCGAGGCTGTTTGAAGAGTTCCGATAAACCACATTAAGAAACGATAACTATTGAGCATATCAGATATTGTTGAGATTGTCCCGAAGTCAAACAGCACACAGATAAGTAGAATCGCTACATGAATTAATGCAAACCATCAAGCAAAATCCTTAATGGTGAATTCGATGCACACCGGCATTACATATGTATGTGGTATACACTAGAATTAACGGTCAGAAAGATTATTTTTGTCGGATTCGTGGAATTAGTAGGTGTTTTCTACTGTTATTTGTTTAACTATAGACTGGCTCATGTAGGCAGAAGTTTATGAAAGTCGATTGTTTAAGTTTTTTTTTCTAAAGGAGTTCAGGGCCATTATAAAAAGGGCCTAATGACATTACTTTAATAATAACAACTTGCTGTCGCATAAAAAATCGTGCATATTTAACCTACATGAGATAATTTCATTCAAAGACATATACTGTATTTCGTTCAGTATAATTTGAATAAATATGTAAATATATTTACATATGTTTTTATATATGTCTGTAGAAATTTTTAGAATGTAGAAAAATTTAAATTGTTTCTGTTCTTTAATACAAGGTCACTGTATATGTACTTTATATATAATTAAAAAGTTTGTGTCTTAAGTCTTTAGTTTTTGTATAGACATTCATTCTTTAAAGTCTTACAATAAAATAAACTTTTAATTTCTGCATTATTGTATTTGCCATGGGAAAAAACCGTGGGTTTTAAGAAATTTTTCTTTTCCAACAAAGTGGCAAAAAATGGTTGGATTTTCCTAAAAAGAATTGAACTGAAAAATATTTTTGATAAACAAAAACCCTTAAATTAATTACTTTGGAATGAAGACAATTTTTATAAAGTCTCCAAAAAAAGGGAAATATTTATCCCAATAACGTGCAAGACTAGATCAAGTATTGTTTATAGTCAGAAATCTTCCTCTTCCGAGTGCTAAGATTATTCTTATATTTGAATAGTTCCCAACGTAGTTAAAGAGAAAACGTGTGCAAACGACAAAAAAAAAAAAAAAAAAAAAAGGTAAGGAAAAGAAAAAAATCCAACAAAATAAATAAAAATACTCGTGTTTAGAAAATTCAAATCACATTTTGATGCTGACTGCTACTGCTGCTACACAATTTTTCCTAGTTTCAAATACGAATGAATTTTCAAACAGCAAGCAGACAACATTTTGCACTCATTGTCAGTCAGAGCCTAAGATTTCTATAGACAAAACATATGCCAAAACTAAAAAGAAGTAAAGAAGACTCGGCTCAAGTCAACACCAACTACTTGCTAGACATAGATGAGAGGACAGACAATAGACAGACGGACGGACGGACGGACGGACGGACAGATTAGCCATAGAAAGGGAGAGAAAATTTGGTTAATGCCTGCCGGACGAATGTTTGGCTATACGAAATGATAGGACGGACAAATAAAGCAGCAGGCTGACGTTGTGGCTGGGGCTAAGACTGATATGGCATTCAAATAAAACTCACCCTCACACCCAATATTAAAATCATTCAGAACAAAAGATATGTCGTGACCCCAACGTGAATGCGTTTTATGCGATTTAAATGTTGGCGCCGAAGATAGTCGCGAAACTCTTTTATTATGTGTTATTGTTGTTGTTGTTGTTGTTGTTGTTCTTGCTGTTTAGTATTTACCTTTGAATTGTTTCATATAGAAAGACATACTTACCTATGTACAAACATATACACATATATATACAATATATATATACAATATATTTTGTTGTTGTCATTGTTAAACGGTGGCTGGTTGTTTAAGCTCAGAGTTTGAGCAAGGACCAGATTTAACATAGTTTATGTTTAAAAGCTGCTTTTTTTTTTCCTTGCAAGTTGCAATAACAATAACAGCAACAACAGCAATATTAAGGGCATAAAACCAAATAAAAACAAAAAAGAAATAAAAAACAAGAGCATCAGCAGCTCTTCCAAAACAATCTAAAACAGAAACTAAAAAAGAAAAGTTGCAATTGTAAACGAAATAAAAACCAACAACAACAATACTATAAATGTTTTTCCTTTTTATTTCGTTTAATTTTTTGTATGTTTGTGGTATATTTTTATTTTACAAAAAACCAAAAAAAAAAAAATTTGGCAAGAAAAAATATAACAATTTAAAGAAAAACCCAAAAAGAAGAAGAAAACAAAAGTTTCAAATAAACTGATGTCTGCATGTTTGTATGATTGTTGTTTTGGGGCTTTTAGTCTGTTTTTTGAAGCATTTAAAAATCAACAAATAGGTAGATATGTATGTATTGTGTTCATACTACTTACTATACGCCGCCATATTATAAACTGTGCATACATATACTATTTCCAATCATACATACTTTTACTCATACCGTATGTGAGTAGTTTTGTCCGAATATAGTGTTTAAATTTACTTCCATAATGCACATCTCGAGCCTTTTCTTCTACAATTTCGTTGCAACAGAAATATAAAGAAGAAACTGGTAAACATTTGCTAACGAAATTATGTGGCAAAGTTAAAACGCCAGCAACAACAACAATAATTTTAACATCACCTCCACCACCGCATTAACCCTTTGCTAGGACTGCTGGAATGTAAAGTCCTTTATGAATTGTAAAAAAATATCTGAAAATTTTAAAATAGGTTTTATGTATTTAATTAGATTGTTTCTGGTTTGTATGTTAAGGCTTTTGTCACCTCATCCTGAAGCCAATCAAGATCAATTAGATCAATTATATGCTTGCGAAAAAAAAAACGTGAAGCGATTTTTTTGGGAGCCGCTGTAGACTAGCAGGTAGTGTATTGGTATCTCTATGAAAATGAAATATAAAAGCATATTTCTTTCGGCGACTTCCTTTTGTCAAAAACATTGTCAGGAAAAAAGACTCACGCCTTTTATTGAGGTTGGCTTTAAACTGTAGGTCTTACTACCTATGAATAAAATTAACACACATAACATGGGAAGCTAGGTCGCAATCCCGATTAAGTGACTAAATGATCAATTAAGTAAATAAATAATATGTTTTTTAAATAAATATGTAAAGGACATAATAACTTTTTAAAAGGGAATATAACTGTAGAGGGAAATAACCCAATGGGTTTTTAAAGAAATGCTAAAATAACAATTGAATTGCAAATACTAATAAAACATGTAAGTGTTATGCAATTAAATGTATGTATTTATGTACATTTCAAGTTTTACGATATTGTCTTTCGTTGGTTATTTCCCATTTAATTATGACAAAATATTTTAATACGTTCATTAATGGGTTAATAGATATGTTATTGTTGTGTTCATTTTCTTTTTATTATTTATCAGAAAATGCCAAAAATTATATTAAGAAACCCTTTCTTTCACTCTTTCAATGAGTTTTTGTTTTACTTTTTTTTTCCAAATAATCGAATCTACATGGATGGCCACGCAGCATATTCTGAAAAAAAAAAAAAACGCCACCACATACAACAAAGAAATACAAAGAAATATTTCGAAAATGTATGATGACGTATAATACTACATACACTTACATATTACTGGACCAAATAGTTGGTTTTTATACTCTGTTTTATACTTACATACGTATGTAGTTTCGTCCTCGGTTTTATTTTTTATTTTACTTTTTATTTGTTTTTCTTTTGGAATAATGCTGTGTTGTGTTTGTTATTGTAACTGCTATATTTGCATACAATAAGGAAAGGGGTACACACAGCATGTTATCTTTCTATGACCTACACCAATATTTCTGAGAATGATGTGTCTGTCCGGTATCTGTTTCGATTTGGAATCATTGTGGCTGTTGTCGTCCATCGTATTTGTTGAATAACTTGACGCTTTAGTATCAGCAACATACAGATATACAGACAAAAAGAAGACAGACAGACAGACAGACAGACAGACAGATAGGCAGACAGACATACAGAACACAGGCAGACATTCACATACATTCCGCATAAAAGAAACTGAAAAGGTAAAAAATAATGTCTCGAGTGCAGAAACTACACTGTTGGTAAATAGTGTGTAAAAGACAAAATTGACTATTGCTGTGCATGTAAGTTATGTTTAACTTGGAAGCATAAGAACGCTGAAACTAATGTCTCATGTCTGATGCTGTTCTATTGCATCTAAAGTTATCCTCTTATGTAAGAATGTGTACTTCCACAGAATCGGGCCGATTGCCTATTATCCACTATTGCCTATTGTCTACTACATACACTACACTTGCCTTTGCAATATAATCGAATAAAAGCTATGTGATTTGACATACTTATATTCCGGTTATCAATGTATATCAGAAATATCCTTTATTTTGTTGTATCGGATGAGTTCTGTATCTGAATAAATGGAAAATGTACAGTAAAGAATTTAGTGACTGTAATTCTAGTTAAAATCGTTGTCCTTTACAATATCGCAGTATTTTTAAATCGAGAAAAATTCTTCTTAAATAATATAGTCCGCCCTATTCGAATATAAAAGAAGTATAAAGTTTTTACATACAACTATACTTTGAGTGTAAATATGCAAAAATAAAAATGCAAAAATAAAATATAAAATAAAATAAAATTGTTTTTAAGCTTTTAACGTCAAAATTTTCAATGGTTATGTACTATTTTGAAATTAATTTAATAAAAGAAATTAAAAATATTGCTAATTTTTAAATATGAAGCAATTATATGTTTTACTGTAATACTGCTGCCCTTCTGTTTGTCTACCTAAATTATGCTCTTATTATGATTATTTAGTCATTAAGCATTGGGCCGTATCGAAACCACTGGCCAACAGATAAATAATGATGAGTTTTAGAAATAAAAGAAGAAGAACAAATTATTTCAAGGAATATATTGAAGCATTATTTTTGTAATATTTTCCCACGATAGAACAAGAGAGAGAGAGACTTTGATCGTGCTTAAATTGATATTTTATAGATTTAAGGAAAACACTGCCTGCAGCGACAAGCTGCATTTTTTCTATTACTGTTTCCATTATTATTGTTGCTGTTGCTATTGTATTTGCAATGGTTGTATGAAAAGGAACAACAACAGCGCCAACAATTTTCAATATTCTACAACTATTATGTCCATTGAAATTATATGGGTGGTGGTGGTGGTGGTAGTGGTAGTGGTAGTAGTGGACTAGAGTTATAAAAAGGGAGTTTTAGAAAAAAAAAAATCAAAAGTTTAAATGCACAGAGAATAAGAAGAAAATAACAATGAGCACAAACCATACAAACCTATATATTCTAATGCTTTAAAGTTTTCAACAACAACAACAACAAAATTTTCAGAGTAAAAAAAAAAAAGGAAAGAGAAAAAATGTTGTCTTAGCTGCAGGACAGATTTTTTATGTTAAACAACAACTACAATAACCATAACAGAAAACATTAAAATGAAACTATCTCCAGCAATAACACAATATTGAGCAGTTTATTGGCTACAAATAATCTTTTTGCAATCATCATCATCATCGTCCTTATCTTCATTATCATGATATGGAAAATGTTGATGATAATCGCAAAAAATTCTAAGATGAACCCAAAGAGTCGTACTTCTTCTCTGTCTACAATGTTTTCTTGTATTTTGTCTTTAATTTCCTCCTGCGGCAATACATCGTCATTTGCAGTTGATATTGCAGAAACAAAAGTCTTGGTTTCTTAATATAATTTGAGGGTTTTATTTTGTATTTCTTTTTTCTTTTTGGTTTTGTTTAACGCATGTCATGCTGATTTAATTGTTTTCTATTAAAACTATTGACAGGTTTAATTATAAAACAAGCAATTGATACAAATTGTGATTAATTCTTACTACATTTGATTGTCTAGGCTGTGTAATGTAATGCCAGTGGTATGTAGAAGTAGAAGCAGCATAGAGAATTTAAACAATCAAAAAACTTAAGACATAAACCCTCTAAACTTTCATAGGCCATTTCTTTAGAGATTAAAACACTTCGACGTATACGATGTATACATTCGTTCGTTAAGACAATTTGAACATTCAGATTTTCTATGATGATGACTTACCATTTTAGTTCTGTTCAATTTACCAATGGAATGGAATTAAGAATCATTTTGATATACAGAAATTAAAAGAATGAAAGCAAACAATTTTGATTTTTTATTAAATAAATAAAATAAAATTTTAATTTGCATGTCTTAAGTTAATTTCAATTAATTAAAATAAAATAAAAAAAAGTTCTCGTACATATAACATATAAGTACCTACATACATTCACTTCCACAAACATTATAATAAAATTAAAAAATTCTTTAAAAATAATAATACAAAACTAAAAAGAATTTAATTTAATTAATTGCACATACTATGTATGTTTGTTTATTGCTTTTTGTTTCATTTTAAAATTAAAATATCTAAAATTCTAATATCTTAACATATTTTTGTGCCGTGTAGTGAGACTAAAACATTTTTTACGAATTCTTTT
>QOCX01000077.1:220250-345351 GCA_005959815.1 Sarcophaga bullata
CATACATACATACATACATACATACATACATACATACATACATACATACATACATACATATATATTTTGTTAAAACTCATTTTATTGTACTTCTTATCTAAAATGAATGTTCATACTTTATTGCATTATTTAGTACAAAATAAAATACAATACAAAATATTATTCATTTTAGTTTATTAACAAATTGCACTATTTTTTCTTTTCTTTTTTTTTTTCATTTAAAAACCTAATTTATGGGCTTAGGAGACATAAAAATAAAAATAAATTACATTTTTAATTTACAGTTGTATTTTTTGTTTTACAGTAGAATACGATTATTATGAACCTGCCATAGTAATTTTAAATCATTAATTCAGATTTATTATTAATTTTGTCTTTACAGATCATTTTTGTTTAAAAATAATCACGGAGATCTACTCCAATAAAGTGTTATTAAAAGTAAATTTTACCAAAAAGGAACCTGCAACTATTCTTTTATATTTTTTTGAGCAGAATTTTTGGTAAGTGAATTAAATTAATTTAATTTTTTTTTTGTTTTTGTTAATTCGTCTTTATTTTGCCTTTTGAGTTTGTTTACCTCAATGACCCTCACGATGATTTTCGGAATCTGTTAAAAAAAAAATAAAATGGAAACAGAGCTTAAAATTTTATACCATGTTGCGTTTAAAATTATTATTTGTTTATTATTAAATAAACAAATAAACCAACATAATGTTTTCTTGTAAAATTTAAATTTATACATCAAAAATCTTTCCGTGCCATTCATATGTAAATACATATGTATGTACAATAGCAAAAGTCCAGTCGAAATTTTAGCCATTTTTAAATGATTTTGTTTTTTAAGAAAGCCAAATCAATTTAGATGTTTTGCAGCTAAAGTAGTGAAAATACAAATCTGCCCTTACTTACCATTCGAGGTTGCTAAATCATCAGTTCTTTCGCATTTCGTTTGTGCATCTAAGCGATCACTTCTTTCATGGGATATAGTTTCAGGTAGACTTAGAACACGTTGATTTTGGCTTGATAGCAGATGTTGGTAATGATCAGGAGGCAACATATGTGGCGTCCAGCCGGGCAGACAATGCGTATGATGATGAGCGGCAGAGTGAGCACTGGCATGCATATGATGTTGCGAATGTGGATGATGAGGATGAGAGTGAGACACCACTACTGGCAAGCCTTCGGAATTTAGACAGGTAACGCAAGAGTCTACTATCGGTACTAGTTGATCGGACATCCATTCGAAGGAGAAGGCTGAACCCACACCATGGACACCAGTGGTGCACGTCGGGCCCACTGAGGGTGGTGCGCTCGTGGGTGTGGGCGGTGTAGTTGTTATACAGGGACTCAGCTCCTGTTGTGATGAAGAGGAATTATCCAAAGATAATTTTTGATTACTTTCTGACCAGGGCGGACTGGGATTCCATTGATCCATAAATTCAGCCGGATCAGGTGGCAAGAGTTTATTCAACAGACGACTGCGAGTAGGTACGACAGTTGCGAATATAACGGAAGATTGGTTATCGGGTCGATGAGATTGCAAATGGTAAACGGAATCCATTTCGTTTTGTAGCTCATTTTGAGGTGCATCTGAAGAGTTCTCCTGCAAATAAATGGGCTCCAGTTTACCCACAGCTCGACGTTTAGCAGGTGGTGAAGCGGTTCTACTATGACTGGCACATGACAAGGTATAGCTCGTAGCGGCCGAAGCATGACTGGATATGGAACTATTCGCACTTTCACAGCGCATATCTCCGCCACCGTTAGATTTGTTTGATAACGGTGACCGAGAGGGCGAAATAGAATGGTTCGATATGCCACCTAATTGACTATAATCAACCGGCTCTAGGCCTGTACCATTATTTGTTGTATGACACATGTTTATATCGCCGTTATCCATCATTGCAACATCAGAACCATTCGTACGATGCAATACAGAAGCAGAATTAGTTAATGTCTCCCCCGTTGTGGCCGCATGAAATGAGTTGTAGGTTGGCATATGATGATGATGATATTGGTGGTGATTATTTGGATGATGTAAAGCGGAGTAGGGTGATCCTACTGCAGAGGTGGGGGAAAAAGCTGAAGTTGGTGTATGATGATGTATATGATGATGATGGTAATAAACAGAGGTCGGATTGCCGGCTGTTGGTGCTGTTGCCGGTACCCGAGTGCCACCATCGTAAGGCAAACCAAATTGGATTTTTGACTGCACGGTATAATAGTGATAAAGCCATGAATTGAGAATCATAACAGAAGCTTCTCGTTCACTAAAAATTGAAAAAATATAACAAAATTAATTAAATTTTTTTATAATTCAAAAAAGCCAAAGATTTTAAAACTAATAGAGTTAAGTAGATATTCTTGACTAGTCTATTATGTATGTTATGTGACTTACTTTAATACTTGATTTGTACAAACAATGACTGGTTGCTGATTTGTATCTTGGGCATCTCGTACTTGTAATACAACGTGTACCCAAATAAAGTCGCCTTGTCTACGCTGCATACGCACTAATAAAATACATGAACGATCTTGTTCTGACTGGGTTACTAAAAATAAACCAAATAAAGCATCCGATTACGTTACTTAAGTTTAACAAAAGTTGGAAATAAATTTTAAAAGCACTTACTAAGTCTATGTTTGCTCTGAGCCTCTCTTAAATTATCGGAATGTATTAGACTATACCAGGATAAGCCCTGGATATCACATCTTGTATAACCTAAATGAAATTCGCCACTGAAAATGAATATGAAACGTTTAAAAATATTCGTTAATAAATCTTTTTTTTTTTTTATTTTGCCAAAATAGAACAGGCCACAAACAAATGTCACTATAATGGCCTTCAAATGATTTTGTTTTTAATTAAAAAGAGGAAAAAAAATCGTAAAGAAAAATATAAAATTTATAAATTTAAAAAAAAAATGTTTGTTTTTTTTCTGAAAACTAGTTCAACTTACTTTTTGTCAATGTGCGCTATTTTCATATCCATTGAGTGTATCGTTGTAAAGACATTTGTGGCTCCCTGCACTACACATTCTCGAGTCTCTGGCATGGCAATTGGTGTACATGTGGCCAAGAATACGGGTTCGTTGCGACTGCAAAGTGGCAAAAATGACAAATAGTGACCCTGAACCAGTACAACCTATAGAATGAAACAATTCATTGAAAACAGCGTTTAACGATTTTTACTTTTATTTGATTCGATTTGATTGCTTTGAATGTATTTGTATTGCCCAAAACGTAGACATTTCCTAATGTACACATACATATACACAGCACAATACCCTCAAGTACGTTTTAAAGGCAATATTGCTTAACGATTTAAAACAAACCAAAAACACAGTGTTTTTAAGTAAAAGTGAATGTAACAATGTACCATACATGTATTAAATAATACAAATATTATTTTTTTTTTTATTTTTCTCTATACGTTTCTAATGTGTGTGTTGCACTATTTTGTTTTTTATTATTTTTTTTTTGTCATAATTTTATAGGCCTTCTTTTCTTTTTTGTAAATAGCAAAATAATTTATTTTTTATTTTTTTTTAATAACAAATAAATGTATTGATGCATCCAGTTGCAATTTTATTTCTACAAAAAACTTTGATTTTATAATTTATCTTGTAGTATGATGCTCTAGGTAGTTAAAATTTTACATCGGCTAATTGGGTATTATTTAAGATTATTAATTGATTTTTATTGTAAATCAAATCTTCTATAATAAATTCTGATTTTTAACAAAAGTTTCCCTGATGATATGCCTCAAACGCTTTCTTGTACATGAAATAAAACAATTATCCTTGTGAATTATGAATTCTACTTCCTAAACCAGACTTATAGTATTTTTATTTAAATACATACATAATTGGCCATTACAACCCTTCAGTCAGGACTGCGGCCTAGCTTCTCACACTACTTATGTTGTGTGTGTTAATTTTATACATGAATGGCAGGACCTACAGTTTAAAATCGACTCCGAACGACATATTTTTGAGTAACTTTTCATGGCAATTTTATTTTTACACTCAGAGTTTTTGCCAAAAATCTGCTGAGAGGAAGTCGCCGAAGAAATATTTTTTCATATTTCGTTTTTGATGCCTGACCGGGGATATTAACCCTGGCCTTTCGTCTAATAAGCCAACACACTACCTACTAGGCCACAGTGGCTTCAGTATTTTTATTTGTTTTATTTAAATTTAAATATTTAACATTTTGTTAATGTTTCCTTATCTGTTTAACCCAGACATTAAGCCCACTTTATTTATTCATTTGTTATATGCATTCGTTTTCATGTTTTACCATAGTTTTCTTATCATAATTGGCAATGAAATGTTAAAAATGTTGTCGTATACAAACCCGTGAATAAAGCGAACAGAAAAACAACTACAAAAATTACAGACAGTCGTTCAAATACGGTGAACTATAGTAAATAAATGTATGATTAAGACAAACTAAGATGTGCCTTTTAAAATTGCTCTTTGGATTTGTTATTAAAAGATTTTTATTCCTCAATGTTATTCATTGCCGTGTCCAGACTTTTACGTATACTAACTTATTTTCCTAATCGGTCATTACAGTCATTCAGTCAGGATTACGATCTAGCTTCCCACATGTTTTGTGTGCTAATTTTTATATATAAGTGGCAGTATCCACAGCTTTATTTAGACTACGAATGACAGATTTTTGGGAAAATTTACGTGAGAATTTCATTTACTCTCAGAGGTTTTGTCAGAAACCTCCAAAGAGGAAGTGGCCGAAGAAATACTTTTTTCGTATTTCGTTTTGTTCGAATTATCTGAGCTACGGCCTCAGGCCTAATAAGTCAACCCAATACCTAGTAGTCTTCAATGACTATGTATAACAAAGCTTGATCTTAATTAGACTTTTAAATGGCCAGATTTCATTGTAAAGTGAATAAAGAAAGATTTAATTATGATAGCATCGTAGATAGTTATTAATTTTTTCTTGTAACTGTTCTCTGAATCCCATATAATGCCATATATTGTGTTAGAAAACCCAATAGTGTGTTATAGAAGGTTGCAAATGTAGGCATAGTGCTCGACAAATTGGGAGTTAGGTTTATTAGTTTGTTGCAACGGGTTTAATTTCATTTTCAAAAGGTTGCTATTCACTTGTTCCCCGATTACATGTTCAGAAACGGATGTGTTAAATTTCTATTATCGTTAATAAAAACTAATTTTGTTTCGTCGTTTACATCATCGACATCGTCACAAATGCAATATACTTCTACTAGTGTAGAGTAATACCATGCCGCTTTTTATTACACTTCAACTCTGAATTGACAAACTGAAAAATTAATTATAAAAAACACTTAATTGGTAATAACATATCGCATTCAAATATACACTAATTCTACTTGTCACATAAATGTACAGATATTGCGATACAAAAGATTTAAGGCACATGTTCGCATTAATCGACTTAATACTTGTATTTGATTACACAGAATTGAATGTTTTTTTCAAAATAAAAACTAGAAAAATTTATTTTTATATACAAACTAATTAATCAGTACATAAAAAATAGGTATTTTAAATCGACTTTAAATAATAATTTTTTTATTAATTATTTTATAAATTCCTTTTGTGTCTTTGGTCTTTTAAATTTTTACGCTCAACATCACATTAAATCGTTATGTTCTAAAGGATTTTAAAACTTAATTAAAAAGTTAAAAAAAAATATTACATACGGAAAACGTCCAAAGCAATGTTTTATATTATAGAACTAAAACTGTTTTTTCTGTCTATTTTAAAAAGATTTTCCTATTCTTTTATTTGTTCTTCTTTTTTTACTTTGTTTTCCTAACTAGAATAGCATTAAGTGGGCGTTGAAATAATTGGTTTTTCTTGTGTGCGTTATTTTTTTTCCCCTATTCTTTCAAATAAATCTTAATGGTAAAAGGATGTTTAAATTTGGCACAAAATCAATAAGAATAGAGCAAAAAGAATCAATTGAAATAATTAATAATTATTGCTACCGTATGAATATTATAACCACACACTATAAGATAATGTTTTTTTTTTCTTTTTTTTTTTTGCTTTTGTTATACTCTTTTATTATTTTTATGTTAAATTATATGGTTATCTCTACCATATAGTGTTTGAAACTATAAACCACAGTGGCTCTGTGGCGGTGTATCTGTCTTGGTGTCTAAATGATAAAGACGCCCACATGCTGTCAACCAACCAAGTTTTATTTCACATCGTTAGCATCTCTACGGCTACCGTATCTGGTTAAAGAGACGCTTTCAAAGACAAAACAAAAAATAAAATTAAAAACCAAATAACCATAAGCAACTGCAAACGGAGAAGAAAAACAGAACAAAGTCAACCATATGCACAACTTCATTGCGTTGTGACATTATCTGTTTTTGGCGATCAATGCAATTTTTGACGTTTGTAACTCATAATGTGACGACTACTGGCAATAAGACGACTGACTGACTACTGCTGTGATGCTCACAGCATATGAACACGTAGAGTGTGTTTCCGATTTTGCTTTACTTTTTTTTTTGTTTTGTTTTGTTGCAGTTGTATCCTTAAAGTTAGCTATTTATGTTGAAGTTCTCACAGTGGCCAAAGACGTAGTTGTAATAAATTATGAAAAGGGTTTAGTTTTTTAAAAGTTTTTAGTTTACTTGGAATTAATGAAAATTAAGTTAGTATATGCCATAATAAAAGACCTTAGTCGTAAGCATTGTAAAGTATTACAAGGACTAGCTCATCATACACATAAAGGAAAGATCTTTTACACATACACTAAATAACATATGCTAATTATTCCTATCATTTAAATATAAATCCCACCCCTTTTTTCAACCACAACCCTGTATATTCTTTCGCACACACATTTCCAATCTTGTTGCCTACATGCATGTTTTAAACGGCAACCAGTAACAACTGTCATCGTTTGTCAGTTTATAAATCACTTGAGCTTACTTTAAAACTCAACACATTTCATTCATTCAATCTTCTTTTTTCATTTTCAGAAAATACAAAAGAAAAATAAAAAACAAGAACAATAATGAATAATTCAGATTGTTAAAAAAACAAAACAAACAAACAAATAAAAACGAAATGAAATGTTAAGAATGCATACAAAAAAGTGTTGGGCAATAAATGCTTGAAATGTCTCAGTTTCATTGCTTCTTTTTTATGACTTAATTTATGATTATTACCGATCATACTATATTTTAATTAATTGTTTAAAAACGACAAAAAAATGTTGATTAATGCCAAAAACAGTGATTTCTTGCATCGAACTTGGATTTAGTGCATCCAAAAAGCCTATAGAATTGTGTAGTCTGATTTTCGGGTTAATAATCTACTCGATCTGTGTACAATTATATGGTATAAGGGCTTCTATCTATAATTTTGATACATGTCATGTCAAAAAGAAAAGACCAAGAGTTCATATATCTCATCCTACTAGAACAGTTAAATTTTATACATAAATTCTTCAAAATCCTATCATACATAAATTATTATAAAAAATATATCCAAAAACAACAACTTTCTGATCAAAAATTTATGACTTATTTAAGGACGTCTATGTATTTATTTATAAATTTAAAAGCCATGACATTTGTACTCCGACCAAAAAAGAAAAATATTATCGTAGACACACACCACTCTTTCACTTTAAGATGAAATATAACAAAAGACTTAAGACACAAACTTGTTGTTTGGTAAGAGAATGTGTGCTGGGCGCTTAAGAAATACATATAAATAATAATGATAAATTTGAAGCTTTTAGCATTCATAATAATAATAAATAATCATAATAATAATTTTCAACTATTAATGTATGCATTTATAAATAAAATATGTATTTATACATTTTGTTATTTTTAACAAAATTATTAAATCAATATGAGGAGTTTCTTTATTATTATTATTATTATTATTATTATTATTATTTCTTTTTTTTTTTTAGTATAAATTATGTTAATTAACAAATCAAATCAAGAGAACTCATTGAATAGTAAGCATTAAAACGTTTAAAATTATTATTGAACAAAAATCTATAAATAAATAGATTGTATAGTTTACACGCAATAGTTTACCTTGTTAATTATTGTATTTTTTTCTTCTTAATTTTTTTTCAATTTCATTTATTTTTTAAGTTTTTAATTTGAAGTGATTTTCAATAGACGTCACTATAATATTTTTTTTTGTTTGTAGTTTTTTGCACATAAATATGTATGAACTGAAGAAAAAAAATTTATAAAAATTATTTATTTCAATTCATGTTTTATTCATTTCAATCAATCATACATTCATGCATTTTGTATATTAAATGCTTTAGTTTAGTTTAATTTTAGCCCTGTATATATTAAGACTTTTCCACTTACCTTTTGATCCCCGAAACGCATCTGTCTGCGTGCATTTCGGCTGACATTCATGCGACACAAGAACATGCGATGTTCACCCTCCAGACTTGAAATGGCAGCAGCCGCTGCTGCTGCTGAATTAATATGTTGTCCCGGCTGTGGAGGCACATTACGATTTAATTCTGCCTGTATGGCAGAATGGTCCTGTTTATCAATGATGTCATATACTGAATCACCATGTATTAATAAATCCTCCTGCAACAAATAAGAAAAAAAATTTGTATTATACTTCATACATATTGTATACAGATTAAAAGAATTTCAAACATAATAAATTAACCCCCCTTCACATTGATAATGTGGTCAAGAGTTCAAAATCAAACTTACGAAAATATTTCATTTTCATTTATTTTGTGTTGTTGTTTTGTTTTTGTTTTTTTTTTTTTTGTATTAATTTTAAGCAATAATTAATTCTTGGCCATAAAAGGGTATTGCAGCCAGTCAAAGAGTTACATGCAAAGAAAACTCCCTTTCAAACATATTTCTTTCGTTATTTTCTATATTTTTTTTTTTTTTTGTTTCCTTTTTATAACTTATCAATAAATCTTTGATATGTGGCTTTTGGCAATGGCCATAGACATAGAAGTAGACATAGAACGACACACCCAACACTCGCTTTTTTGTTTAGTGGCTGTTATTGCGGCATTTGCAACATGTGAGTGTTATTTTGTTTTTGCTGCTGCTGCTGTTGATATTGCTGTTGTTGTTATTTACTACTTTAAATTACTAGCAAACACTATAACTGTCTGAACGACAAGTATAACATATTCACTGAATATGTAAACGTTGATGATATTCAAATATAAACTCTATAAAACAAAAACCTCTCAAAAAAAAAAAGACAAAAACTATACTGTTAAATATTTTGACATAAAGCGCATTTCTTAGCATAGCAATGTTCAATTGTCAGCCGCCATATGCATATATACATAGTATTACATATGGAATGGTGAAGTTTTCTTGGCTATTTTTTTTTTTTTTTTGCAACTTTTTTAGACTAATTGAAGTTTTCCAGTTCTTGTTTAATTTATTGCATGTCGAATGTGTTCTTATTGTTGTTGTAACATTTTAAATGTATATTCTAGGGCAAATTTATCATAACAATGACATAATGGTGTAGTTTAATTAAATGCTGTCTTAAGGCGTGTCGATATGTTTGTTAGTACATTTCGTATTTTGTTATTCTTTTCATAGGTCGGCCTAACGAACGAATCCTCGATCAATGCTTAATGTTTTAGGTTTGAAAAATACCGCTAAAGATCGCTAGAGACGTGTGTCATTTAAGAGTGTCCAAAGATATGAAAAAATAATGGCGTTTTAAATGATGGTCAACATAACAAAACCTAACAAAGTTATGTGTATGTATGTATGTATGTACGGTATGCATAAAAACAAAAGTTTTGAGACACACATTATATACATATACATACAAATATTTATTATAAATGACTTTTTAAAAACATGATGCAAAACATTTTAAAGAAAAACAGAAAGAAAATATAAATGCTGCATAAAACTAAATAGAATACAGGGATAACTTAAGAAATAATTAATTAAGCCATATACAGTAACATATATTTGTAATCATAAAAACGAAACTAAAAATGAAGACGAATAGTTGTTATAATTTATGTTTTAAATTATTCAATTATAAATACAACATGAGTGAGGACAATAGTTTACTGTTTATTTTTTTAGTTGAGATATAATTTTAGTATACATACATACATAATTGGCCATTACAACCCTTCAGTCGGGATTACGTCCTAGCTTCTCACACCACTTATGTTGTGTATGTTAATTTTTATACATGAGTGGCGAGACCTACATTTTAAAGTCGACTCCGAACGACAGATTTTTAAGAACTTTTCATGGCAATTTTATTTACTCTCAGAGTTTTTGCCAGAAATCTGCTGAGAGGAAGTCGCCTAAGAATATTTTTCATATTTTGGTTTTTTGATGTCTGACCGGGGATTCGAACCCTGGCGTTTCGTCTAATAAGCCAACACACTACCTACTAGACTACGGCGATTTTGGATAACTTTTAGAAATTAGAAAAATTAAAATAAGAAAGTGTCTCAATCAGAATTCGATATTGTCTAATAGGTAGTTATAAGACATCAGGCCTCGATTCAAATTCTAGGTCAGAGCTCTCCAATAAAACGAAATATGAAAAAGATATTTTTTTCGCCCACTTCCTCTCAGCAAATTTCAAAAATTCTGGGTGTAAATAAAATTGCCATGAATAAGTTTCTCAGAAATCTACCGTTCGGAATCGACTTCAAACTGTAGGTCCCGCCACTCATGTGTCAAATTAACACACACAACCTAAGTGATGTGAGAAGCTAAGTTGTAATCCTGGCTGAAGGCTTGTAATGTCCATTTATGTATGTACATCCAATTTCAGTACAAAAGATTTGTGAATAATTTCTGTCAAAATTTTTTCTCTCTCATTCCATGTTTATATGAAAAAAATCAGAAGTATTTTAGCATAGTTTCCTATAGTCGTTCTAATCCTCTGTTAGTTCTCTCGACCTCCATATGATATAAAACGTCTTTTTAGTAACATCACTTTTAAGCTACCTGGCTACCAGGCACTTCAGAAGCACTACTTTTAACAACACATTTCCAAAAACTGTCATCTGAGTGCCCATATCAAATCAATGTCATTATAAATCATTAATTCTTTCAATATTACTTCAGTAAGGCCAATAATGCGACACATTCAATATCATATCGCTATTCCCACATACATATATACACATATTCTATATATAAAATTCCCATTATCTTATTTTATTGTGTGTGTTACAAAAGGAATCATATTTTGGTCTGTTTTAAGGGCTCTATACAAAGGAATTTTAAATGTTTTTTAAAGGAATATATTTAATAATTTAATTTAATTATTATTTCTTACTGTACAGTATAATACTTACCATTGAATGTCCCAAATATTCAGCAGCATTATCGGAAATATACAGCAGTTTGCCCGTTTTGGGTAAGCATCATTAGAAACCCCGACAAAGCCTACAAATATACGAAAAAATAAAGTAAATATTCTTCAATAAAGTTGATTAAAAGGGATTCTGTTATAGTTAGGAGAATATATAAAAATTCAAAAAATCAAAAACTGTGTCAAAGGTACGACTCTGCCTTCAAATTGCTCATGTGTCCAAGAAATCATTACAGAAACATAAATTTAACACATTCACCACATTCACGATTATTCACCCATTCCAGCATTATGTTGATTTTACTGTGTCTGTTAGCCGTAGTCACGAGTATATAATTGATTAATCTTTCGGTCGAACGTCAAGGTCTAGTAATAGTCAATTTGAAATTTTCCTTTTTCTCCTTTATTCCTTTACCATCAATATTTAGCCAATATTTGCTTTTTGGTTACAAAATGCTCGCTTATAATAAAAAATAAGCCACTGTAGTTTTTGTGGTTGCATTTGATACTTCCTTGGAACTATGATATGTAAATGTCAACGCAAATGGAAAACGACAATCGTTGCTACTGAAAAAAAACAACAACATTTAAAGAAAAACAATAACAAAAAAAAAAAAAACAAAAATTCTAGCCAACTTAATAGAGTTGTTACGGTTTCTTAAGAATGATTGTCATTTATATGGTAAATGGAAATGGAAATGAAAAAAAAGTGTATTTAGACATCACCTACAGTCTATAGTATAGGAATGCAATAGATTTTGTTCTTTTTACTCTTTTTGTTTTCGTTTCAATACCAGCAAACATTTCACGTTAATGTAAATAAATAAAACCCTGTATGTAAATAAAGTTAAAAAAGATTGTTTGGCACAACAAGTGAGCGAATAAATTGAATTGAATTTCGTATTCTAAATTAAAAGTGTTCTATAACGTTGAGTAGTTTTTCTCCTTTTTTTTATTTTTTTTATTTTTTGTTTGTTTCATTTATTTTTTCCCATCTGAAGGCCAATTCCAACTAAATTCTAAAAGCATTCTAAACAAAGTTTTTTGTTTGCAGTTTTTCTAAATTTAAAAGAAATATAAGCACACCGAGTAAGTACTCAACAAACTGACAAAATGTGTTGGTAGTTAAAGCAAAAGGAAAAATGCGATATAAAATCCAAAGTGAAGGTTCAAACATTTAATTCGTACTAATGAATGCCCAGTTTTAATAATAGAGTGTGACAAATCTTATGACATTAATGCTTAAAATCGTCACATTTAATCGAATGTATTGAACTTCTAAAACACTTTTCTGAACTGTTTAAAAACTTTAGATGTCGGTACAAGGAAATGCAAGTTATTAAACAAAATTATGCTTGAGTCTGAGAATTTATTAAAGAAGTAATACTGATGCATTTTGTATTCCATTTTAAAAGAGGAGTTTTAAAAACAAATATTTTAATTTGGATCACTAAATTATTTGTAAGTTCCACTATTTACAGTCTTGATATATAATTTCTTCATTTCATAATGAGTTTTAAGCAGTTCAACAAGTTCTGAAATGGTGTAGTGTTGTAAAATAAGCTGTTTTCTTGGGTGTGCGAATGTATTGTTATTACCATTAAATAAATTCACTGTAGAATTATCATTCTAAAGTCCAAAGTTAATTAAAAAATTTTCAAAAGGCTTAAAATTCGATGTCTTTTTAAGCATACAACTTAAATTGTTTAAATTTACATTTTATGTAAAAATGAAACCCTTAACTCACAAAGTTTAATTACCAAAAGCTTGAATTTGTCTTTATGTATTCAGAAACTATCATGAAACAAAAAAGCAAACAACTGTACTAATGGCTAAAATAATTAATTTTGTAGTTTGTAAGCAAACGACCATCCTTAGTTAAATAAAACATTTGTTAAAAATTTTTTGTTTTTTGCATATTTTCTTTTGTAACGAACTTCAAAGAAGTCAAAAAATTCAATCACCTCTTAAACTCCCCCATTAAGAATTTTTTTTATTTTTATTTACAATATTCAAGAAAAAATCTGTAAAAAATCTGGCAAATGATTTAAAGGCAACAAAGTTCATGTGTGCTAAACATAAGTTATTTGGAGTAGAATCGGCAGCCAAAGCTACAGCAGCAGCAGCATATGGTGGCATGGATAGGTTATACAGTTGGCTGCTGTTGGCTTAGATGGTGGCTTTACATTATTCGTTACGACTTCGAGTAGTAGTCACTTATGACCAAAAATACAACCATCAACATTTGTAACCAAAAATCAAGTGCGGTAAATTATTTTCATGTTTGAAAGCAATTTTATTTCTTTATTTTTTTTTTATTACAAACATATTTAAATTTATTTTTTTTTTTACACAAAAAAAATTTTTATGACTCACCTTTGAAAATCCTATATTTGGTGTTGGTGCCTGATGTATGGAAATGTCATGCCGCTTAAACACTGAAAGTATCAAATAAAAAATAAAAAGGAAAAATACTGTTTTTAAAAAAATATGCCAATAAATAATAATAAATGCAAAATAACAAACCGAAAAAGACATTTAAACAGTTATTAAAGAATAAAACACATGTTAATTTTTTTTTTTGTTTATTTTCTTGTCCCTCTAGTTATAATAAATTTAATATAGATTTTGTTTTTTGCTATGAACTAAAACTAAAACAAAAAGCAATGCTACCCGCTGAACTACTTAATGTTTAATATTTTAATATTAAAGTTTTAAAATAATAAGCAAAAAAAAAAAACAACGAAAAAAAAAACGAATAATTTAATTGTATCTCAGTTTTCCAATGTCGTCATTTTCATTTATTAATGTTGTTTTCATTGTATTATTATTAGTTGAATGTAGTATTTTTTTTTTTGTTTGTTTTATTTTTATTTTATTGATGCTGCTTTGGCTCATTGGCTGTGTCAGATGTTTAACAGAATACATTCTCAATTGAATTAAAAAGTTTTATAAAGAAATCACTTTCAAGATCACAAACTTATTGAAGGATACATTCTAGGTACAGGTTTTGGTAAAAAAAAATATTTGGACTTAAAACAAAAGACTGAGCAAATAATTCTTTCGGATAATTTATAATTAAAAAATATTGCAACAACATTATAGAAATTTTAAATCTAAAAGTTTTAAATCTAAAACAAAAGACTTTAAAGGCACAAAGTAAATTGTTAATATTGTTGCAGGCTAAGCAGTAAACGATTGAATTCTTTAAAATCTCTGCTTATAAATTAAGTTGGAAATTGTTTAGTTTGAAACCATGTTTAGTAATCAGAAAAAAAAAAATTAAAATAAATAAAATACATAAACTACACATACATATATACATATATGTATATACACGTACATTTGTACATTTGTTCTTTTTTATGTACATACATTTTCATTAGATTTTTTTATGTCATATTCCATTCCATTGTGGGAGAACAATCCAAAAAGTATTGAAAACAAAACATTGTCACAAGTGTCCAACCCCAACAACAAAACACAATAAATGTTGCATTAAACTTAGAGAGTATAAATACAAAAAAAGTAAAACAACAATGGCAACAAAAACATTATAATAATAATAAAAAAAAAAAACATTATACAACAGCAATAACAAATATATACTGTCAATTGGTAAAATGTCAAAGTACCCATAATGGAATACATTCATACTCTTATACATATGTACGTTTCTAATAATATTCAATCGACAATGTTCTTTACAACATTTGTGCATACAAATATTCTTTATGTACAACATATCGCAAATACACGTAATTGTTATGGGCCGCAATGGTATAAACTAAACGTTTTGCAAGCAACCGCTCATAACTACATATTTTTGAACGAAAACAACAACAACAACAACAATATTCAAAAAAAAAAAAATTGACATTCACTTCATTGGAGAAGTACGAACGAGTATTTGAACAGAATAGTCTTAAGAAATGTTGTTACTTTTTAGTACAAACCATAATAGTATGAGAAAAATTACAACAAGTGTTGCTCCAAGTTGAGTTGAAAGGTTTTGGTCAAGTAAGGCTTTTGTATTTATAATATATGCGGCGGTCTGCCTAGTTAGAATATTTTGTTTTTTTATGACATTGAAATTACAAAAAAAAAAAAAAGAAAAGATCTAGATGTAATGATGCTAATTTAATTGATAGGAAATGTTTGTGTTCGATTAGAAGGTAAAGCATATAGTTATAGGTAAAAATAATAATAATAAAATTAAAAAAAATATTTTAATTTATAAAAATGTTTAAAAAAAAAGATTAAGATCTTACTAGTCATCTTAAATTACAAGGCATTAGTGTAAATATTTTTTCAGAGGTGAGAAAAATTATGGCAAAATTCCACAAACTATCAAAATAAAGAAAAAATCTTATTATTCCAATAGGAAATCTATTTCTATTTGTTACATTTGTTTACATTATATGACACACCAGCTGGAGATCATAATGTTAAAATATCTATGAAGTTAATTCAAGAAAATTGCTCTTCCAACTATTGTGCTGTCACATCATCCTTCGTTTTACAATACCAAGTGTGAAGATGAATGTGATTTAATGACGCACCTTTTCGACTCTTCTGTGAGTATAAAAGTAATTTTATTTTCAATAGATAATCATCATAAGCAATTAGTTCAACTTGATATTATTTGTGTTATTATTTGTCGCATCTTCTATTGACATCATCGAGATGGTTTTATTCTTTCATTTTTCACTCTCAGAAGGTACACCTACACCCATGATATTATTTAAATCTGGCACATGGATGAAAAAAAAACCTTTGTGGGAATAAAGAAAAATCCCTGCGCTAAAGGTGTGCCAAAAAAGAAAATTAAATCTTTGGCATTGCATCGAGAATTTTAATGAAATATTCTATTGTGCCTATATTTGATGAATGTCGTATGAAAGAAATTGAAAGCCTTTAGTTTTTTTTTTCTTAAAAAAGATATTAATCTAACAGTATTTATATGTATATACATATACATATACGCTTACTGCAGTCAAATTAATGTATTGAATATTTCCTCTTTCTCTCTCTCTCTCTCTCTCTAATGAATATCATTAGAAAAATGTATGTATTCACTAATAAAGCATAAAGTGTGTTTGTTGCTCTATGGAATAGAACAGATTTGAAACTATAGTTAGCAGTATAACCTTCTAGCGAAAGCTATATTAAAAATAAAATGATGGGTTTTGATACATCGAATAAATATTTTCATATTGAAATGTACATAATTATTCACTTAAATATATTTCCTAAGTAAAATATTTGTTTTGATCTTCTATAATAGTACTTTTTAATATAATGTTGATGTCTTCTATTCGTATGGCCATCATTTTACAACTTTAGTGCTTAATTGAATTTTTTTCTACAATTTTTTAAGTGAAACTCTGATTGCTCTTATATGCTAGCCCTATTCAAAACTAGCCCTATGCGAATGATGCATTTTAAAATGTTTATTGTGCTGTATAAATATAAATATGCAATAATTAATTTAAGGATTTTCATATACATTTTTGTCGTTGAACAATTGAAAAAAAATTAAATACAGTGTCTTCAATATATTGCATACACCACACGATTACAATAAATTAAGCGGAAATTAAAATTATATTTTTAATTTTTTTTTTAATTAAAATTGAAATAAAACATGTGTATGTTTTATATAAAACTCTACAAGCTTTTTTTCTTAACTTGTTATCAGATAAACTACATTTATTTTAATTAACTAAAGGCGGATATTAGAATTTCCCGGGTATCATTGCAGAGAAAAATTCAAATGACCAATAACTTAAAACTAATCTTGCTACCACCAACTGTTGTCTATACTAAGCTTTAGCATCGTTGGAAAACAACAATAACAAGACATCAACAAACATTATTTAAATGTTTAGAACTCTTCTATATTGACGATTTATTTTACAACCGGGTTTTACACTTCATCGGTACATTCAGCACTGTGTGGTACAAACGGTTTTATTAAAATCAATTGTTGTGTTGAGCTCTTGCTTGATTTTTTTTTATATAAAAATTTATTTTTATACAAATACAAAACAATTACTGATAATAAGTGGAATATTTTAATGAGCAACAGCTGTAGTTGTTGTTATTTATTACATCTGCTGCACCTCACTTTGTATGGCAAATGCTAAGTGTTTGTCTTTCATTCAGCATTTTAACTTAACTTTTGTAAACGTAAATTGCACCCTCTAGTTAGAGAAAACCCCTTGGAAATGTTAATTACATGTTATAGCATTTTGTTATAATAAGTTGCAGAAATTACAGCTAATTCAAGTTCAATGTAATTCTAGAAACAATTTTATTTTTTATATTTTAATTTTTAATTTTTTTTTTAAAGGTGTGTTGGTTCGTTCGGTAAATTCAAATAGAAATTTGTTTTTTTTTTTGTCTTTGTCATTTACATTTGCCTTGGTATTGTATTTGTTATTGTACAAGTTTAAATATCGAATATTTTTTGGTAGTGTTGCTATTGGGTGAAAATAATGCTGGTGATGATTCCTTGTGTATCTATTATTTCGTATTCAGTCAGTCAGTCAGTCAGTCTTAAATATCAGTGAGTGATACAGTCGGTTAGTCAGTTCCATAGAGCTTGTGGCTGTGCCAAAGCTTATGACAATGACACATATTCTATGATTCATTTGTTTATTAGAAATGTTTTTAATTTATAGTTGTTATCTTTCTGCTGTCATCTCATCTGCTAAAAAAAAATAATAATAAGCTTTAAAAATACTAAACAATACAATACAATATTTGTTTTTTCCAATTTAATACAGTCAACAGGTTCTGACCCAGCCATGAATATAATTTTTATGTTTTTTAATTATTCCACAGATATTAGTTTAGTATTGAATGATTCTTATATAATAAGCGCTAAACGAAACGAATAAAAACAAATACGATTTAAATGGCGTTTATGTAATAGGCTAAATTTGGTGTAAACACATGCTACAACAACACCATATGGTCAGAAAATTTGTCATACCATAACCCCTATAAATAGTTATTTTTTCATCGAGAAATGAACAATAAAGTTCTCTGTTAATTACATATCGAATTGCACTATTATTTGGGCTTTATAGAAAAATAATCTGAAATGTATTGTAAGTTTAAGTAAAATTCAAAGCTATGTTCTGCAATCAAAAAGAAATTAATTGAGACAAGCAAAAAATTATTATATTAGATTAGAATTATAAAATATGTGCAGATAATTTATGCATGGATTCCTATATTTGCAAAATAATTTTAGTCGTTCATCATCATGTAATATAAAACGCAAAGCTATTTCGTTTATCTGTACAGTAACACAATTATTCTCTGTTAATACGATTTGTGTCACCGGTCGATCTATTCCCTCATTCGATATGGCGCATGTGCCATCGCATACCAAAACCCGTACCTCAATCGCTTGGGTGAAAAGCTCACTTAAAGCTAATGTTCTTAAGCAGCATTTTCTATCCATCAATGTCCATCTGCTCGATCTATTCCCTTACAATTTGAAGATGATATGCCGCAAGTACTGTTTCAAACGCTGTTTCAATTGCTTGGATGAAAAGTATTGATTCCAATGCCCCTGAAGGTGATGTCCTTATGCCACATTTTCCTTCCATCAATGTCCACTAAAGTACTAAATCATAAGTTAGTGTGGACCTAAATTCCCTTCTTGTGTGTCATTTTTGGTGTGAGATTTAGAAAGTACTATCTACCTTGCATATAGTCCAGCATCTTCTATGAGCATTTGCTACCTATTTTTCACATGGTTTGATATCCCAATGTCTTTGTCAAGAAAGAGATAACTATTATAATCTTGTAAACATATTTCGGTTTTATCTCGGTTTTTACATTCAGAATATTAGGTCGTGCCCAATTGCATGTTACATTCACAGCGTCTTCCGCTCTCCTGCGTATATGGTTGAGATGTTTAAATATCAATCTTTAGTATTAGCACGTCCTCCGATTATCACGCTGTCCGATTAATATCCTCAAAAGACTAAACAGTGGTGATTCACATGAGAGACTTTTCAATACTACGACGACGTAATGTAGACTACGATCATAAGAAAAATATAAATTGATATGCTCTCCATTAGGCATTACAAAACTAGTATGTTGACTAAATTTTGGCTTCTGCTAAGTANTGACCGGGGATTCGAACCCTGGCCTTTCGTCTAATAAGCCAACACACTACCTACTAGACTACTACTACTAATTTTATGTAATTATAATAATTATCCACAGAATTCATTGCTTTCTTACACCAACAAATGTACAAGATTAATTGTACACAAGTTGAATGAATGAAAGATTGTGGTAATGTTACAAAAAAAAAAAACAAAAACAAAAAAAGAAAAAAAAACAATTTAGAATTTTAAAGAAAAGGCAATTTTGCAGCATTAATTTGATAAAAGTTTTTTCTAGTGGATGAATAGTAATCTGTAAAAAAAACTTTTTTTTTTGCCTTATTTATCCCACACATTAATTTGAACAAAACAATTTGCGAAATTATCTAGAAATGCGCAAAGAACAATAAAAAAAATTATATGGAATTGCAATTACACTCAGATAAGAAACAACAAAAAAAAAAAACTTTGTTGTAAATTGCCTATAAAAGTTTTGTAGGATTTCCTACAATTTAAGGAAAGAAATTATTTGTTTGCCTTTATTTGTTCTTTTTTTTCTTTTTTAGTGTATTATTTAAGAGTTCATATTTAAACTACATAATGATTTACCTTCAAATAAAAAATTTTTTTTATAAGGAAACCTCAAGAGCAAACAACACAATTTTCTAAGGCAATTCAAATAAGTTCAAGTGTCCAAACATGTGTAATAGAAAAAATAAGAAAGGAAAGTCAAATTTTTTTTTTATTATAACAATTCGCAGATGTTAAAATGAAATTTTTGTTTAGAGTTACCAAGTATACATTTTCAGTTTTATAATTTAAATTCGTTTTTTTTTTGTTTGCTTACCTTGTTGAAAATAATTCGCCTTTCTTACATACACACACACTAAAGCCATCAATTGCAACTGAGACAAACGTTGCCGCGTTGATTGTGGCAATGGCAGTAAATCTCTTAAATTGGCAATTTCAGCATTAATTAAATCTCTACGCAATTTTGAGGCACCTTTTGTCGATTTGTTCGCATCGAACCTATAATTTACACAAGAAAAAATAAAATTATCATTAAACAAAATAATTATTATATTAAAATGATTAAATTCGAAGAATTCCTATACTCAACAAAGGAACGGGGACCCTTTTTATGAATCATAAAATCAAAAGAACATCATATTGAAATTCTCTTGAATTTTACAATCACATCACAAGTATTAATTCTGTATTATCAACAACCGTTTGGCTACTGTTTCGCTTAAGCACAGATATTAGTGTATTCGGTTTTTATGGATTACTACTAAACCATATGCAATATCCAGATATCCAGAATTCACACATATGTATGTATGTATGAAGAAGGGAATTAAAATCAATGAGTGTGTAAGGATTGCCATCATCATCATAATCATTAGTGCAAGGATTATAAGTTAAAAGGAGAATATTTTAGAAACCAAATTTATACCCGTTTCCTCTGTTCTATCTCTGCCTACCTCGGAAGATTCGTAGTAACGGCCTAAAAAACATATGTTTACAGTGTCCTCTGCCGTTATGTACCATAACAGGTCAGAATGGTTTCCGGAGGACTTGTTTCGATGCCAATGAAGTCTATTTACCATTAGGAGTAGGCTTATCAAAACACTTTTCAAAATCAACGAATACTTAATTTCAGGATCCAATGCTATTCAATATATTCTTCGACTAAGACAAATTAGATGTTCACATGGTCAATAGTCAGCGTATGTGGTTGGAATTTTGCTTGTTTTGACCACAATGTTCTTGGATTATTTCGAATATCCCTTTAAAAGTTATGCGTGCTAATACCTTGTTGCTCACACAGAGTAAGATTATACCGTGCCAACTACATACCTAGTTTCTTGTTATAATCCTTCAGTAAGGATTACGATCTAATTAAATACATACATGAGTGACGAGATCTACAGTTTAAAATCGATTCCGAACAACAGACTTTTAAGAAACTTTTCATTGTAATTTTATTCTATTCTCAGTATGTTTGGCAGAAATCTGCTGATAGGAAGCCGCCGGCGAAAAACTTCTTTCATATTTCATTTCGTTGGAGATGTTTGACCTGGGGTTCGAACTGTAGCATCACGTTTAATAAGCCGACACGCTATACCTACTTGAGTCTTATCCCAAGACTCAAGGGAGACTTAACACACTGGTCAAGTTCTCAATTTATTCCAGCAATAATAACTATGCAAATCGGCTCTTAGAAGGTCAGCAGTGACCCCATCCACACTCAGATTTCAAATTATGAATTAAATTAAAAAGTTCTGCATACAAAAAATAAATAAACGTTCGGTCCTATTAGTTAGTTTAACCGTGTCTGCATCCATTTCTGCTTTTTTGCCGGTGTTACCCATACACCTGTTTCTTTATCTCCATGAACTTCTCTTTAATAAATAATCTGTTTATACCAATATATCTTTAGAAACACGCATTGCGGTTTCGAAACCTTGTGCTGTAGAGATCTGCCTTCGGTTCCCCAGATGGATCATAAGCCAGGTCTCGTCGAAAATTCATTTCCTAAATATATCGAGATTTGTGAAAAATTGTGTCATCGTTGCATATCGCCCACGATAACTTCGTACATATATTTAAACGCCTATTGAAAATAATGCGTGTGTACAATTTCATAAAATTAAAAATTTTTTTTATAATTAAAAAAAAATTACAATTTTAACGCTTGTGTCTTCAGTCTTTTGTTTTATTTATTCGCTTGTTGTCTGTAAACTTGGCAATCCTATTTAATTTAGTAAATAATACCGTGTATATCTGTTTGTGATTATTGTATTGTCTTATAATGGTTTTGTTTTAAGGTTTGACTAAAATATAGAGGGAGGTATCAATGCTGGCGTCTGGTACTCATCAGTATGACTACAATTTACAAAAGAAGAGAGAATGAAAAAACACAAAATTAAAAAAGAAAAGACCAAAGAAACATTGATGTATCACAAATATTCGCAAACAGCATTGTTTTAAGCCAAGTTTTCTTATTGTTTTCTATTCTTTTTTTTTTTCTTTCTTTCTTTCTTAACAATATGAGTATATCGTACTGCGAGAATTCCATATGAAGAATGAATATCCAGCTTCTTTTTAGTTTTCTCAAATATTTTGACTCTTTTCTTCTTTTGTTTTTGTTTTTGTTGCATTTTGAATTTTTTTTTTTGTTTTTGTTTTTGTTTTTTAGGAGTATTGTATTATTAAAGCCTTTGGGTGGTTTCGATGATGGGATTTATATTCTTGTTCTGTGTAGTGTATAGTACTTTAAGTAGCAGTCATACTGATACCCGCAGTGCTGCAGTTTGTTTTTACAATAATAACCACTATGTGTATGCGTTAAAGTAGCTTCTTTGTGGAAATTCATTTCTTCGGCTTTTGTTTTTTTTTTTTTTGTAGGGCTTTTATTTATAATTTTCGTAGATTTTTTTGTTTTTTTTTTTTTTTGATTCGCTCATTGGCTTATTGCAGTTATAATGAGTTTTTATTTACACTTTTCCCACGCTACAAATTCATAAATTGTTTGCTTTTGATGATGTGGTTTGCCTGTTGCCAGGTACGATATTGGTTTGCTCTATTATGCGCAGTGATGGAGAGAGATAGATGCCTTAATTTGTTGTACTTGCTGTGAGTTTGTTTAATAAAATTATTTTTACATTTTTCTCTATTTTATGTTCGTTAAAAAACAAGTGTTTTATGTATGTGCACGTGTATGTGTATGCTTCATTTCAGATTGAAATTGTAAAATAGTTTTGCAAAATTTCTGGGAATTTGTTACATTTCCACTGAAAATATTTTAAAACCACAACAATAACAATATGATCATCATCCTCGTCCTCTGTAACATTTCACAAAAAAAAAATTGGGTGTTTTTATTGTCTGTTAGTTTTGCTAGTGAAGTTTTGATGGCTAAGAAGCTGCAGCTCAATGAATTGAACATTTTTATAGTGGAATATGTAGCTGCTAGAAATACTCTGGTTTGAAGTGTGTTAATCGAGAATATCTCTTTTGATGCAATATTTAACAGAACGCTTAGGTCTTATGTTGTTAGTTTTTTAAGTTTTATATTTATTACTCTTAGATATAAAAATGCTAAAGAAATGGTGTATGTACACCATATGTACGAGTACATATAGGTATGCTTTCTTTTCTAAATAATTTTCTTTATTAATTTACAACTAGTAATCAAGAGACCCTTGGTTTGCCAACTAAAGCCTCATCTTTTGTAAAAATAGAAAACACAAAAAAATCCATCAACCATTTTCCAATCTTCCAACAGAACAAAACAAAAAAAAAAAAAAAAGGAAAAGATATATAACCGTGTAACACTGGTAGCAAATATCGACATCATCATCATCGCGCTTTCATTATGAGGATCAACACAATGTTCATTTGGATTTTTATTTCGTTTTATTTTCGTACTGCCATAAACGAGATGTATCACTCACTCGCCCAACTGAGTAAGCCAACCAGCCAGCTAGCCCAGGTTGGTGGTAAATAATACCAAGAATATGCAAAAGTTTTGGATGTAACATTAGCCAGCCAATGGGTAAATACAGTAGAGTAGACAGAATAACCCCTCGAAATATTCTGCTACATGATGCTTATGCTTTAGCGACTGAGCAGCAAATGATGTCGACTGAACAGTATTTAGAATATAATTTTCTTTGTGTCTGCCAAAAAAAAAAAAGCCAAGAGATAAAAAATCATAATATGACTACAGGAACTCTCACACTTTTGGTTTTTGTTGTTTGCAAAAGCAACAGTTATCTCCTTTTTTCTTTGTATTTTTTTTTTATTTTTTTTTTAAGAAGGTAGGTGGCAGGGGGATTTTTCATCATCGACTATTCAAGTGGTGATGGTGGTCAATTATCTTTGTGTTGAATTGTATTGTGTTGGTATGCTATATAGAGTTGTGCTGTTTTGTTTAGCTACCGGTATTGAGAGCTTAGGTTGGCATTTTATAGGCTTATGAAATGAAATTTATGGATTTATGAGAGTTGTTTTCTTGGGAAACACCAACTGAGATGGCAATGAAAAGTTGCGGCCGCATCATCAGTAGGGGGAATTATAACCACTAACAATTTCTCTTATTTGTGCCTTTAAGTTAAAAAAAAAGCAACAACAACAATAATAATAACTAAAAGCTAATGTTTACGCGTGATATTGATCGGCGCTACTACAGCTACTACGATGCACACATAATCTGTATATCTTTTTTTTAGTATGATTTTTATGTTCTGCAAAAACAATACTTAATAACGGATTGTTTTATGGTGGTTGGTTTGTTTCGTTGGTTAGCTACTACCATTTACTTATTTCATCAGTCAATAGGTTTTTGTTTTGTTTTTGTTTTTACTAATTTTAGTTGCTACCGGGCAAAAATATTTTGTAAATCTCAAGTTCATGCCTGTCCGTCTGGATATCTCACTCTGTGTATGCTTGCTGTGTGCGCCTTTTGCTGAATGCATATTTGCCATATATTTTCAGTTCTTTTTTTTTTGCTTTTTGTTTTTTTTTTTGTTTCAACTTACCCTTGCTACTGTGTAAGTTTAGTTGTTTTGCTTTTTTTGATTGCTTTAATTTGCGTGCGAAAGTTTTCAATAAAATCTTAACAAAAAAAAAATATGAAAACGTAAATTCTACAAGTGGCTGTAATTTTTACCAATGCATCCATTGCATACCAAGTTATTCCCATGACTGGTATTTTTGGCCATAATAATTTTCTGAGCGACCAAAATTTCTTGATTAAGCTTTCTAGGAAACAATTTTACATACATATTCTTCTTTCTTTTTTAACTCAAAATTTTTAATATGCAAACTTAGAGATTCTATATTTGATTATAATAAAAATTATTTGAAATAAATCAATTTATTTGCGATTAATAAATATTTATTTCGAGTTTTTGGATGGCAGATATTAGTTTTTAATTATTTCGTAGGAAAATGTGGTTAATGTTGGTAGACATGACTGAATTAAGCTGAACATTTCTAGTGTGTTAAAGGCTCCTTAATGCTCGTGTGATTTTTTTTTAATGTTTGGCAGTTATTTGTATATTAAATGCATTCCTATTAACAACACAAATTAATATTTTTGCTATTTCTATAATAGAAAAAACCAGTTTCAATTCCTTTTAAGATACAATACCCTTTTGTTTCGTCTTGAATCATTAATATTTGTCCAGGATTAACACAGTATTTCCATGTTGGAATTACCAATATAGAGCTTCTAAGCAGCTGTGAATATGCTTGCATAAGTTTTACTTGCTTGACGACTCGATCTTCGATCTCGCTAGACTTTGAGGTATTTCAAGGTAACGATGGAGTATTTATTTCCTTGGGCTTATATTCTTGGAAAGAAGTAACGCTTTTAACTGTCATTAAATTCAAAAGTAATACTGTTTGTGTTTAATATTTACTCAACTTATTATAAGTGAAAAATCAAAAGTTTTTCCGTTGTTGCTCAATCTAATTTTTTATTTATTTTTTACAAAAAAAAGGGATAATTAAACTGTCTGTATTTGAGCACTAGTTCTGGATACATTAATAAGGACAACAAAATTATTAATTAATCGGATTTAAATTATATACTATTTACGCTCAATTTAAACGTTTTTTAGCATATTACATTACATTACGATTCGGTACTAGCTCTAATTGCTTTTCATATTCTGAAAACAAATGTACGTTCCGTGAACGTTCATCTAATTTTACCATAAGTGTTTACGTACGTAAAGTCAGAGAGAGAATATGACAGAATTCCTTTCGTATTTAAAAAAATAAGAGTAAAATTCACCAAAACAAAGTAAAACGAAATGAAATGTAATGGTTATTTTTAATAAATTTCAATAGACGAACTGAGCCGCACGACAGCCAAATTTTCATTCGTATTTTCTCTCAATGACGTACACTCTTATTACATATTGAGTTTACACGATACTGCCTTCTGTCTGTATTCTACACGAAAACTTGACATATCTACTTAAAATCATACTTAAAATCATTTTACAGTTTAACGATAATGATGTTTTAGTACAAAAGCACTGAAATACTAATACAAACCCTAATATTGTATACATTTAGTATTTACTTGACTTTCATACTATTTGTTGTTAATATCACTAGTGTTGACGAATTTCAATTGACTGCGTCTTGACATGACAAGAGACACACGCTTCAACAATTTATCAAGTAAACATATATAACGACCAACTAATTGGTCGAAGACTGCCGTCAAAAACAAACGTACACAGGCGTACGTATGTACATATATATTTAAACATTTCGTCTTATACAAGCACATTTGCACATGGCACATAAGAAAAGCGTAGAGAAGAAGAATGTATAAAAAGATCCGAATAAAGAAAAACTTACCGAACAACTTGCGCTGGTAAATGTGTATAAATTCGTCCGTCTGCCTGTTTGTCTGTCTGAATGTGTCTGTCTTTACTTATCTTTTTTTTTTTGTTTCTCTCTGAGCATATGGATACATTAAAAACTCCACATGAGATGGATGGAGTCATATTTGGTAGACAAAGATTCACAGTTGCTGTTGTTGTCGCTGTTATTGGTTATGGTGTTGTCGTTGTTGTTGTTGTTGTTGTTGTTGCTGTTGAGTGTAATGTGTCACACGCATCAATGATTTTACGCATATGTGAACTTATACTACGTCCAATAAACATTAATAATGTATGTATGAATCGAATCGAATCGTCATCATCTTCGTACTCGTCGTCGTTTTTCGTTGTTAACAAATAAACAAACAAACAAACAAACGAAACAATATAAGATCAAAAAGAAACGAACCTCGCTGTGAAAGTATTCATTTTTTTTCTTTTTGGAATACGCCAATCGCTTAGTAGTCATACGCCTCAGATATACTGATACAGATAATAAAAACTAATGGTAATGGTGTTTAAATGATGATGATCATGTTTATAAGCACGTGTTTGTAGTTGTGAATAAGTTTTTGATTGGCGCTTTTAAAATATTTTATTAATAAACTCTGCTATACAAATACGTATGCATATGATAATATGACAACAACAACAACAACAAGAATAAGTCATATCATATCATATATTGTATCATATAGGTAGCATAGATTTTTTTTTTCTTAATTTAATTTGAATATTTGTTTAATCGCACAAGCATGAAATGCTCTTAATTGTATTGAATTAGTAAATAAATATCGTGCAGAATTTCATCGAGAAATTCATTTTGGGAGCACACGCTTTGAATTTACAATTTTACGCTTAATTAATATGTGGCCAGACGCAAGTATTTATAATCGTTTAACTTTTGATTTTTACTGTCGCTGTTGTTTTGTTGTTAAGAGCGATAATAATAAGAAATTTTTTATTCTTTTAACACTGAATTATGTATTAAGGTATCTGGTATTTGTTGTTATTGCAGGTGATAAGTTTAAATGTGAATCCTCAAGCGTTTATAATTTAAGTGTTAGTGCTTTTATTTGTACTACAGTAATATGATATAAGGAAGTATAAATAATTCAAAAGTTAACACACACTTGACAGTTAAAAACAAAAAAGTTAAAAAGAAATCTGTATTCCATATCTTTAATGTTAAATCATTCTTAAAAATTCTGTGAGAAAAATTCCCACAAATATGTACGAAATGACACTTACATGACGTTAGGGTAAACCTCTTGAACAATTATTTTGAAAGTTTCAACATAATATTTATGATTATATTTTTAGAAGAGCAGCAGTAGGCTTTACACTAAAGGATGGGAATATTGAATATTTTATTTCTGTAATGTATCGCTTTTTACTTACTAATACAGTACGAAACTCCAAAAAACTCAATATAGATCGTGAGAATATATGCACCAATAGGTCAGTACAGTTCAGATTGGTGGTTGTTAGATCTAGAAAAAAAATTCATGAGCAAATTCATACATACATACTCGTATGTACATAATTGGTAATCATAACCTTTTAGTCAAGATTACGATTTAAGTTGTATAGGTTTGTAATATATACGGTGACCTATAATAAAATCATATGTGCCCAGCACTCTGAAATTTTAATCGTTTTGCGTTCGTGTTTTCACTTTATGAATGTACGGAAACTATCCTACAATTTCAATTTATTCTGAAACCGCTTATTATTCTTATAATATCCATACAAGCGCTATTTCTGTTGGAGGAGAAGACTCCTCCAACTTATAATGCGGGAGTCTACAATCAATTCGTATGTGCATAATAAGGGAGAAGTATGTATAGTAAGCCTGACATATTGCAATGTGTTAAATTTAACTTTGTATCCATATTAACTTGAGAAATGGGCATTAATGTTACTATTATGGCAATTTTATCCTTGAACCTCGTTAAAGATAAAGAGATTCTTTTAAAATTATTTGACAAATACTAAGTAAGGCACAAACATTTCGAACTGTGAAGTGTGTTTTGAGTGTTTTGGATAAAAGCATATTTTAAAATTGAGGAAAATATGCTTGAAAATATGAAATTGAAGCAAGTAAAATGCAGTTACTACCAGCAAGAGTTGAAATATTTTAAAAGATTAAAAACTTATAAAAATTGTAACATTTAAAAAGTAATTCTATATAACTTTATATACATATGTATGTGTCTGCATATACATACATATGTATTTATGTAGGTTCAGTTTTATTTATTATCGTTGTCATAAAAATAGGCAAAATAAAATGTTAAAAGAAAACTTGTAATGTGACTGGGAGTGTGAGTTTTATTTTAAAAACTAATTAAATTTTAATTAACAACTTAATTTTAACATGTTTTTCCAAATTAACAAATTTTTCAATAAGAAAAAAGAAAGCAATGCAACCTAATGACAACAATTGCGATAGTGACGTGTTAAGAAAATTATAATGAATAACAACAAGAGCAAAAGTATTCTGTTAATAACAGTTAAAACATTGGAAACTGTGTCTCTGTAGCAAAAAAAAAAAAAAAAGTAATCGATTAACCTCACTGCCTATTAACTGTTGCATGCGCTCTAAATATTTAATTACACTAATTAAAATGGAGAAATTGTATAACACACCAACACACTAACAAATTCATTACTAAAATACATACATACATACAATATACAAATAAATATAGATGCGATGAGAGTTTATCAGATGATTTAATAAGTCAGTCACATTGTAGCTACTTGAACAGCACATAGGGAGTACTACTCCACTAAAGCTATACAATGTTTGCATTGCTTGGGCACTCTAAACAAATAGAAATTTGAACGTGCGAATGCATTGTGAACTCTGTCAATTAGCACTTCAAAATATTTACTCACTTTTAGTATTTCTCTCGGTTTCGGTATATACGAGTGTGCGTGAATTCATCAGATAGTTCATCGTTTTATCATCTCAGTCAACCAACCATACGTCGATAAACAAACAAACAAGTAAACAAATTTGTTTACTTTTAACAGACCAAGAAAATTTATGTATACAAATACAAATGCAAATAACTACAACAATAACAATAATAACAGAATGTGAAAAATCGTAAGAATATTAATAGACGGGAAGCTCACTCAATATAGACCAAAACGAACAGCGGCCCAAATATGTGGCAACAGTAACTACTGCCTTACTGCTGTTGTAATAAAACTCAGTGCATCATACTACCACCAGTAAATTTTAAATATTAAACAGCATCATGGACAGCTAGCAACTGAGGAAGGGTTGCTAATTTCATTAACACTTGAGTGCTTTTATTCATACAGTGAAAATACGGAAGACACACAAAAGATTCATAATTACGCGTACATATACCAGATACCCTACCTTTACCTATAGACTCCACTTATGTATATGCCGTTTCATGGTGCATTACACTTAGTTGTCTGATACTGACTCTCTGTCCGGTTTCTAACACTAAAATGTTAGTTTTTCTAGTTCTTTTATGTTTCTGATCCAGTTCCTCTATGAACATTTACAAATTGTTTAAACAAATATTTAACCATACAAATATACGTATATTTCCCTCCTTTGAGTGATAACAATGGGAAAAAGAATACTTAAATGACAAAAAATCTAAATAAAGCTGCTTTACCATAAATGGAGAAAGTATGCAGATCTTGCGTAAGGTTTTAAAGGAAAAAAATAAACCATTATTGGTTTTAAATAGGATATAACTCTGGTAAAGATTTACTTTCTGAATCAGTTCATTATTATGAAATATTCTAAGTCCTCTCTTGTAGTATTACCCAAAATTAAGTTAAGCAAATATACTTCGTTTTTTGTATGCGGTTGAATTGTATTGTATGTCACATTCGTAAAGTAAATTAATATTGTTTTTATTGCAACTTAAACAGTTCTCTTGCATAAATCTCTCATTCCAGGGCTACGAAAAACTTAGTCGATGGATCAATGGTACTGACATAAAGCAACGAATTAAAGTTAGAAAAATACGGGAACATCGTAAATGTGTTTGATCGATCTTAAAATTTAAGCTCTTCTACTGATTCGATTTTTTTTAGGTTTGATGTCCCACCAGCTATGTTGTGTGTCTGTTAACTTTATTCATGAGTTGTGGTATCTACTCTGAACAACAGATTTTTGAGAACTTTTTCCAGAAGGCTGCTGAGAGGAAGTTGCCGAAGAAATATATTTTTTATAAATCGTTGGCCTTGTATCTATTAGATTTCAGTTATTCAGTTATTAAAATGAAAGAACAAAAATAATTTATCTCCTCCAGCATACCCATTGGTCTATGGAAAAGCGCGCATATATAATTAGCATAGCATTCAAGGTTTTTATTATAAATATCGAGTCGAATCAGAAAAAGTATTGGATAACTTTTAAGTAAGAACACCGTAATTTTTCAATTATATCCATAGACACACCCAATGAATAGAATCGAAGATCTTCGTATACTATGTTCGAATAAATGAACTTTGAACTGACTTTAGATTTTAGTTATAACTAAACCGGGGGTTATTTGAATCATATGTACGTATATATTTATGTATTTACCATTTTCCCAGTAGAATGCGTATTGATAAAAGCTGATATATGGGATGCTTTAAATTGAAATTTAAAAAAAAACTGTGTTACCCACCGCGTCTATCCCTTTGCAAAAATAAAACTGCTTATAAATTCCTTATATTTCTGACAATTTTACATTACACTTAGATGTGAAGAAATGCCACGAATATTCCTTTCAAAGTATTTTTTCCTTCCATGCTTCATACGATAAAAATAATTTCAGTTTAAATCTTAAAATTTCAAAAAAAAGCTTGCCTTTAACAAACCGTTAACGCCTGCTGTCATTATTATTCTGTTTAAGTGAAAACCAACCGTATAACGTAACAAAAAAGTAAAAAAATCTTTAAAAAAAAATAAACAGGATCAAAAGGTGTTAATCAAGTGCAGAAAGAAAATAAAGTTAACAAGCTCGTTAAAAACTCTGCAAATATTACAATAAAAAAATAAAAAATAAAAATAAAAAGAAATATGCATATGCACATATGTACATATGTGAAAATTAAAAAACTGTTAAGGCGTCAAATTGTTAAATTCCTAGATATAAAATGAATATAAAACCAACAACATTTAACAGATACAGATACATATACTCGTACATACACACATACACTTATAATATATCATGTAATATTAAGCACACATTAAGAAAAGAAAATTTAAAATAAAAGCAAATGAAAATTAAAGTCTGAACATATCTCGAACCAAGAAAAATTATTTAGAAATTTTCCTACGATTTGCCTTAATTGGCTTAAAATATATACGAATCTATATATATATTCTTTTTGTTTTGTTTTCTTAATTTTCCCAATAGTCTTGTAATAAATTTCCACTTTCACACCATAAGCCTTAACAATAGTTCCCTACACCCACCTAACTAACCACCGCCACATCACCTGTATGCTGCAAATCGTATCATTTTTTCATGTGGTTTCTTTTTTTTTCAACATAAAGCAAGCAAACGCGAAAATAAGAAAAGAAATTAAAGCCACAAAAAAAAAATTGTTACGAAAAATGATACGTTTAAAACACCTTAAGATAGAAGAACAATATCCGAAAACGTAACGTAACGTGAAAAGAAACGTTCAAAGAAATATGTTCAATTTAAGGGTCGGTGCTTAACCTTGTTTCACTCTTTTCGTTATTATTTTAGATTTCAATATAAAGTTCTACATTTTTTTTTTTGTCGGTTATTTCTTACCACCACTAACTAGCAGCTTTATTTTTAACCAAAGGAATTACCAACAAAACGAAAAAAACCAGCCAACCAGCCAGCCAGCTCACGAGACTTAAGAGTAGAACTCACAGCTCAAAATAAATTCAGATCGAAACACATACCAGCTCACACGGATTTATGCCGGTCAACATACAATTACGTCTATAGTAGAGCAATTGAATTTAGTGCAAAACAACTGAGGCAGACAGTAGAACAAAATAATGAATTTGTAAAACATTTGCGAAGTTCAATGCAACAAAGTTTAAGTATCCCAATGTAAAGAATTTTACAGTTTTCGGGAGAAAAAAGTCCAGGTTTGTTAATTATATAAAACACAAATAACTACAAATATACATCACATTGTTAAAGAATTGCAAAAAAAAAATTATTTTGTGTTATATCCTCCAGACCTAATAAAATTTTGTTATAAAATATTTTCCCAGTTATTAATACAATTATTCGCCGTGGTTTACTGGGTAATGACAATGTTCATCTCAGCTCTGACATTTTGAAAAAATTGAAAACAGTAAACAAATTTTTTATGGTAAAAGTTCTGAGAGTAAACAATTGCCATAAAGACAAAGGTTCACGAATCTGTCGTTCGAAGTCAACGTTAAGTTACAAACGAGGTAGATTGGAATCTTATTAATACAATTAAAACCAATAGCGGACGACAACTAAATGAAAATCGATGTTGTTTAAATTGTATTTTTTATACGCTAATTTTAAAATCTGCAATTATATATCAGGAGATAAGTAGGTTGAAGGAGATTAGACCAACCAAGGGTCTCATGCCAATTAACATATACCTAAAGCCATGATGTAGACTTGTTGTGCGCTCAATATGAGGAATACCAGCTTTCTTTCATTCCTATGACAAGAGTTATGTCTTGTATAGTGTCATCCCAAAAAATATTGGGATCTCGAGCTTACGAAAGCTTGGCAAGGGCACAAAAAGTGCCCTGCTATTATCATTTTCCACTACGCCAATACGGTTTAAGTCCCTTGAGTACACTCACTTGCGTGCTCAGATCACCCTTATTTTGATTAAAAATACTCATGGTTCTCTCCTCATAAGTAGCGCTCCATTATTCATTATTCCACAATAATCAGTGTGACGTTTCCACCCACTTTCTCAGCTTGGTATTTAATACACTGAAAGGCATTGGTTTATCCAAGCTAATGGTGTAAATTACTCTGGCTTTGTAAGTCAGAATATTCACGTCTTCATTTCCAATCGATCCATAATGACTAGGAACCAATGTGTGGAGTTATTCTTAATCGTTTTTTTTTTTTGCATACCTAATTGTCATTTGAGTGTGTGTTAAGCTTGCAAATAGATTACTAGGTCAGAGCATACAAAAAATCAAAAGAATTCATTTTATTTCTGTTTTGTTCTTATTCTCTAGTGCGCCACTGTGCTTCATTGTAACGTCATCATCATCATCATCAACATTGCCATTATCCACATCAATATCACACAAGTCTTTTGGCCAATGTTTCACACAAGTCAACAATACAAGTAAGTACGAAACAGTTTATTTAATTTCATTTTATATAGATTCTTATTTTATATTATTTCTTCTTTTTTTTCTCTCTCTCTCTCTCTCTTTCTCTCTCTTAAACTTCTCTTTAAAGTTAAAGTAGTTTAGTGTAAGACAGTTTTTTTTTTAAATTTTTTTTTGTGGTTTGTGGTGGCTTTAACTTATTGGATTGCATTAAAAGCACTAATTAATTGGAACAAAATAAAATGGCTTTAAAACGTTTTATTTTCGCAGCATCTCCAATGACCACGCAGTACTCAGCAAATGTCCGTCTGTCTGTTTGTCTCGTCTCGTCTTATAGTTAAAGAAGACGAGATTACGACGAGTAGATAAATGCCAAAAACTACAAGCGGTTGCTGATGATGATGCTGCTGCCAGGCAGCTACTTCTACTACTTCTACCAAAGGTCATATAATGAACTAAAATACGAACGAACAAATAAAAATAACAACAACAAAATTTGAAAATAATTTCAAGAAAACTCTCTAAAAAATGCTCGTACACAGATTTTTAAGTTGCCAACAATAAGCAAAAGTGAAAAACTGAAATAAAATCGAATGTTATTTCACTCGTTCGTTGTACATTTTCCAAATCCACTCCCACATACTGTAATAAACATATTAATGCGGTTTGTGATCTCTCAAGAGAAATGTAAGAATTATTAACATTAAAATAATTAAAAATTATAAAAACGAAAGTCTCTTACAATAATTTCTTTAATTTATTTGAATTGTTGATGTGCGTTATAAATCATCTTATAAACAAGCCAGGCTTTTTCTAATTTTTCTTTAAATCTTAATGTTGACAAATTGCTACTGTCACAGCTTATCAATATGTCAATATAGTATCTATATAATATCTTATATGTACATATGAGTATATATTTTATATTTATTAGTGGCGTTCTAGCCACTCCACAATTATATATGATGATGGTTTGTGTGTATGTTTGTTTTTTTTTTTTTTTTGTAATTTGAAACGAAAACAAGATTTGAAGGTGCGTCACTATCAACAGTGTCAGCCACCAGAATGATTATCATTATTTGTTCTTTTGTTATGGAAAATGTCTGCCACTTATCACTTGCCACACAAAAAGCGTATCAAATATGATTTCGATTGTAGAACTGCTATATTATAAAATTTAAAAATACTTTTGTTTAATATTTTTCACAAAAAGTGAGAATGTTTATCACTGGTAACGGAATGATATTTTTCATTTTTTCAATATCAATAAAGTTGTAGCGATACAATGCTAATGAAAGAAAAGATTGGTAAACTATTTTACCACAAGCACAATACTTTTAAAAAAGAAAGTGTTTCAAATCGTTTAATTTATAAATATTAAATATAATTAATTAAATATAATATTTTAATTATAAATATCGCACTTTAAATTTAGATTTTTAATCAATTGCTCCACAAATAAATAACTTCTCCAATTAATTCCTTAATCATTCATACCAAAATACTTTTAATTTTTTTATTCGCAATTGTTTGGAACAATTGTAAACTCTAATTATAAGTCTTGTCCTATTTGAAACTTAATTTTTCATCAACAACTTGGAAATCGATTGATAAACAACAACAATAACAACAACAACAATAACATAATGATGAAATTAAAATTGGGCCTGGGCTCTGGACCATCTTTTTTCATTGTATCGACAATAAGAGAAAATAATACATCCATACACACACAAACACACACATACAGATCAATACACCTACAAAACAAACATGGCCTCTGTATTTCTTAAATTGAACCCATTATTGTGGCGTTTGCACTTTTGAAAAGTTTATTTTCAACATGTTCTTAGTTTTTGCACAACGTTTTCCTACTCAACTTAAATCTTGATAAGCATTGGTAAAAATCCTTTTGAAGAAAAAAAAAAAGAAAAAAAATAAACAATTTTTTTTTTAACAACAACAAAATCTTAAAAAGAAAAAAACGAAATTTAAACTTAAGAACAACACAGCAACAGTAAAGAAACACTATCAGATATTTTTTGTAGAGTAAACCTGGTGCAAATATTGTCAGTAAATTCAACACATTGAACAGAAAATACGAAAGAAAAACAACAATAACAGCAAAACGATTGAAACGGTTTTGTGTAAAATGTTTCGTAAAAAAATGTTCGTTTTTTTTTTTGTTTTTTCTTGTGATTTCGATTTAATTCACAAAAATATTAAACAAAAGACTTAAGAAGCGAACTTTTTGTTATTGAAAGAGTTTTCAATTTGGTGGCCCAGTGTTGTTTGCTAATGCACGTTTGGTCTTCAAGCGCTCGTACATATTTAATCAATGAGCGCAATAAACCCAGCAAACAAAAACAAATATGCTTATGAATTTTTTTGAAACAGCCAAGAGCAACTAATTAGAAATGATTTAATTTGTATCTTATATGTATACACAATTAGAACTATTTGAGGAAATGAGCCTATCGATGGATGCAAATAAGATCTTCTTTTGTTAATGAAATTTTGTTTTTTTTTGCTCTGACGGCCTACACATATATGTATATTCATTTGATAAAAATATAAACTGATTTCCAATATATTTCATATCATTCACTAAAATACAATGCATTTTCTATTGAGGTGTAAATTTATCGAAATGTAAGCATTTGGAATAAACTAACAATGTCTTTTAGTCATTACAGCATATTTACCTACAATTTATATTATAAACCTTTTTTTAAAGCTTTTGCTAGTTAGTTGACATTATGTGTATATACATACATACACATATGTATGTACATGTAAACGAAAACATTTAATATATAAAAGTTCCAACATTCATTTGCCAGAAATTGAAGGTTAAAGTTGGCAGAAATATTAAAACCAGAATAAAAAAAACAACAACAAAAACATTTTAATAGAAATACAAATAATAGCAACAACTGTATTTTAATTATTTAAGTTAGAAAAAAATCTATTTTTTATTTTTTTTTTTTTGTTTTTATTCTTCTCTATGATGACGTCTAACGACAACGACAGCAACATGGCTTACAGTAATAGCTATAACAACATAAATACTAAACTATTACAACTATTTTTACTTTTTAACGCGATTTAGCCACATAATTTAATAAATGTTGAAAGCCTGACAACTGACAGTTTTGGGAAAATTTTTTTTACTTACCGAGTGAACATGGCCGCATGTTGTTGTTGATTACTGTGGGTAGCGGTAGTAGCTTGTTGACTTTGTTGCTGTTGCGGATGTTGACCAGTGATATGTTGTTGTGCTTGTTGCGGTTGCTGCTGTTGGAGATGTTGTTGTTGCTGCTGCTGGGATTGGTTTTGCTGAGGAAGATGTTGTTGAGACGCTGGTGGATGCTGCTGCAATTGTGGCTGCGTCTGATGCTGATGATGCGTTTGCTGTTGTTGCAATAATTGCTGCTGCTGCTGCTGCTGCTGCTGTTGTTGTTGTTGTTGTTGTTGCGGTAGCAGGCTATGCGTTGCCAAATGATGCGGATGTATTTGCAAGGGATGGTGATGATGTGAATGGGAATGGGGATGCGTATGATGCTGGTGATGATGATTATTGTTTTCAGCCGTTTGCACTAATTGCACTGTATGCGGTTGGTGTTGAGGAGGAGGATGATGATGATGATGATGATGCATTTCTTGAACCGTCACCGGTAGGTGAGGCGTTGTATTACTCAGTGCTGATTTTTCTAAACATTTATCTGGATACATCATCATTAATTTTACGGCTTCTATATGCATGTAGTACAGAAAATAGGTGTGATATCAAAACAATTTATAACTGCATAATTTCAATATCATTATCGATCCCTTGTTGAGATGCTAAGCACCAATGTAAAATGTGACAAGGTTAAACTACAAGCAAACTATCTGTAATTATAGAAGATTTCAAATAACAATTAAATAAAAATAAGGAATTATTTTTTAATTAAGAAACATATACGAATGCATATGCATGTATGTATGTCTATATGCATTAGCGTTATTTTAAATAAATTAAAAGTTTTAATGCTGCTTAATTAATGTTGAAACGAATTTAAACTGACAGCGAACACATATTTCTGTGACACTTTGATCTGTAAAATGCGGAAAGCAATGCGAAAATTTGAGTCAATGAAAAACAAGGCACATACGAATGCCGAATCTTTTAACTCTATCTATATGGATAAGTTATATTGACTAAAATATTTTAGAACAATTTCATAGAAGTTTTCCAGTATGATTTGGATCTAAAGTGTTAGAAAATTGTGTAATCGAAATTGATGACTTTCTACGAAGATCGCCTTCTATAGGTTTCCTTTTCTTTTACCATTTCTAATTTACTTTTTTTATAACTGCCACAGGTAACAAGTAGCAACTAAATTTAATTTTATATTCTAGCTAACTTTGATTATTATATGATTTTGTTGGCCATCATTATTATGAACCTCTAAAAGCGTTGATTGCAATTGTAAAAAAGTTTCGGAAGTAATTGAATTTTACTTAGTGGGCATAGTTGTATTTAGTTACAGCCATGAAATGAATGACTAACATTTCTTATACAGAAGTTTTTCATTGTGTTTCTTTTTCGAATAAAATTATAATGCTTATTATCCATAGGCGGTAAAGGCCTTTCCAGTTGGTTTATTATTTATTTTTTTTTTCAGACAAAATGAGGAACCAAACAGTAACCCCAAGGACTGTTCAAATTATTGTCGTGAATTTTCTAATCCTTCAATATGGATATATTATATTGTTTATATACCTATTGAAGAAGAGATAAGCTTGTTTTGTGATAAACTATCTTGTCATTTCTTAATATAATTAATGAACTATGTCTACTGTTCATCGTTTGATTTCTACTCTTGCACCAACAAAGATTTATGCAGTAAACACAATATACGCAGCATTTGCGGCACAGCAATCTGTCAAAAATAGAATACATGGGCGTACATGGAAATGATTATTTTAAAGGTAACGCGACAACAAACGATGATGCTGCATTTAGGCTAATTTATATTTTTATAAGCAGCAATTAGAGAATTAGTGCTAACATAGAAAGAATTTGTGCTGGCAATGAGAGGATTTAATGCTCTCAATGTAACATGCATAAAATAGATGTTTTAAAAATACGATACATACATACGCTTAAATGCATTTTAATGAAAGTATGCTTTGTTTTTTATTTATTTTACTTATGCTTTGCCATTGTTGCATTTGCAAAATTGCTGTGCTTCAAATGCTGCGTCTACTGTGCTCATAGTATAAGACCAGTTGCTGTCATTACACTCAAACAGTTAATCCTTACAGTGGGAATATTTTCAATTGAGCGATCGGGCCTATAGTAATAAGTTGCAAACTTTTTACCTAAGAAAAAACAAGAGAAAATTTGTCTGTTTTCGGGCCATTATAGATTTTCATTAAATTGAAACTTTAACTTTCATAATTGTTTGTAATAGAGAATTATTAAGAGTAGTTAATATTCAACAAAACAAAAACCAATACGCAGACATAACATAACATACTGATCGCGCTGGTCAAACTTGTAAAAACGTGTAACCCCATTAAAAGTGATAATTTTTTGTTTTGTTTTTAATTTTATAATGTTTCTCAAATCAGTGGCAGTAAATTAAATCGCAAAGGAAAGTCCCAAAAGTAAACTCTTCAGAAAGAGTTTAAAATGTTCTCGAAAAGTAACCTGAGTTAAACATTTAACAGCTTATTCTATATTCATTGTATTAATAAAATTCTATATGATAAATAACATGAAATTAATATTTCTAGGAAACGGTGTTAAAAATTTTTGAAAGTTGCAAATTATATGAAACTCTTCACAATATTAAAATACGATCAAATAAAACTTCAGATGCTCATCTATGGGTTCTTTTTTTTGTAACATCAAAATATATTAAAGAAATGTAATACGTTCAGAATGTTCATATCTTTCAAAGACTACGATAAACAATGGAGAAATTTTGGGGGGCAGAAGATCAATTACCAGATCATAAACATCCATATCTAAAATGATTGATGACTTATTTTCTATTCATGCATTAATAAGAACACAATACAAAAAAAAAATATATGATAGATCTTTAGGTACAAAGAAAAAGGAAGCAAGTAAACGAAAAGAAATTTAAATGTTTATTGTTCAACACTTTAAAATATTTTTACTTTTCTTTTTTATTTGGTTTATATATATTTTATATTATATGTATATTATATATTATAATTATATTATTATTTATTATTAAATGCGTTCTTAACGAAAGTTAATTTTCTTTCATGACATGAAGAATGAATTGCTCATCCATATTTGTACTAGAAATTTACAAAACTATTGTCATCGTATTTAGAAGAAAAAAATGTACATTTAAATTGCTTTTTAGGATTTAAAAAATAATATTTAAAAAAAAGATAGTTGGTATGCAAACACAAAATGTGGAATAAACATGTGCTCCACTTGTATAGGGTAAACATAAGTGATGGCGCCAATCCAAATATATTTGAATTGAAATTGAAAATAGTTTTCTATCATGTGTATTTGTATAGTCGATCTTTTTTTAATAACTTCATAAATTATACATATATTTACATATACTCTATTCATATGATTATCATAAAAGAGGTAGGAAATCATCATGATATTTGTACTCTAAATAATCAATGAAAGTTACTAATGTGAAAAGTTAACAATTGTTTTGTATTGAAAATGAATAATTTAATCTATTTATTGATTACGTCAAAAAAAGAATATGCATGCTAATGTTTTTTCTATTTTATTTTCTTTTTTTAATTTTGTTAAGCGCCATTTTTTTTTTAAATTTCTTGATGAAATATTCTTTCTAAATTTAAGAAAATGATTATTATGTTAATAGACACTTAAATAAAAACAAATATAACTAAATATAATACTATGTTTGCAATTCGAATTAAAGTTTGTTCCTAAATTCGCAGTAGAAAAATAATGGAATCTCTCTATAGATTTCACTTTATGACAAACTTTTGTATCAAAACTATATCTTATCTTATCAATATAGTGCAGTAGTTTACTTACATACTTACTTGTTTGATTGGTCCTTACAACTCTTTAGTTTAGACTATGACCTAGCTTCTCAAACCACTCATGTTTAACGTGTTTTTAATACGGCCCATGAGTGGCGGCACTAACTGTCGATTCCAAACGACAGATTTTTGATAAACTAATTTTCACTAATTTTTATTCAACCTTAGAGTTCTTTGCTGAGAAGAAGTCGCCAAAACAATTTATTCATATTTCGGAATTAATGGTATAAAAGATATTTTTGTGTGTTTTGGTTGTATTGACAATAAGGCATCTACGATATCTGCACCAATACCCCAAACTTTGTAATTCGAAGCCATTTGATTTACTTATAATCGAACAGGTTTAGCCAATAGAAGATAAATTGTAGTCCATTTAGACAACGCCAGGTTACACACCCAGTGACAATCGCCTGAAACCACGAGAGTATGGTTTGGATATTTTTGTCTTAGAACTAACTAATGGCCAATTGTAACCATCTAAGGCTAATAATTTTGTTAATAACAATTTTACACCAAAAGCAATTTTTCAAACTCGATTGTCCCAGTTCTCCGACAACGAAGACTTGTTTAAAGGAAGAAAAGAAAATTAAGAATTTTCTATTCGAATAAAATGGTTCCTATTTCATCTAAATGTTGCATTATTAGAAAGAAATTATTTCAAATTCATTTTATTTATACAAACAACTCCAAAAGCTAAATATTTTGATCAGATGTAAATAGATTACCTTGGATTTGAGATATAAATAATTATGAAAAAATATTTATTTATTAACATGCATTTTATAACTTATAACATATAAATTTTACATGTTTTCCTTCTCTTTTTTTTATTCACAAAAAACATTAAATAAATAGCTTGACATAGCAGTTTAAACGTATTATTTTATTTTATTATTATATATTATTATATATTATTATTAGAATATGATTATAAAATAAATTTTTTATTTATTAACTTAAAGATTTTGTAAAACTGGAAGTTTTTCGCAAATTTTTTCCCACCATTTGCTTAGATATTAAGCCAAGAAGCAAATAATTCCAGAGATCTCAACTCAAGTTAAGTAGTAAAATATTTTAGAATAACAAAAATTTATCAAAAAAAAAAGAAAAAGAAGGTACTCATAAGCATATATGCACACATACTCGTACAGACAGCATTGTTATCATACGATTATTATTATTATTATGATTATTGTTATTACTGTTATTGTTAATAATATTATTTTGTCTATTCATCATTGTTCAATTGAGATCGAATAAAGATTACAAGTATCGATAAGTGGCTTTACACTCGAGCATAAAAGTGTTCAAATTAAAGCATACCACCACCGAATCGAATCGAATCCAGTTGTATTGAATTAAAATTCATTTTTATACTTATTTTTTTTCTTCTTCTTCTTCTTTTTCATATATATTCTTCATGTATTTGTTTAAATTTTAATAAAAGAAAAGAAAAACGAAACAAAAGTAAAAAAGTTTTCTTTTTTTGGTTTAATGCAGCAATTGTATTTGTGGAGTTAGTTTACTGTGAAGATAAAGAATTATATTCGTTTTATGTTTTCTCTCTTATAAAAATTGTAAATAAGCGTGCTGGCCATTATTTAGTTGAGCCTTTTATTTATTAGATTTTTGTTTTTGTTGCTCTTATCATTATTATTTTTAGCGTTTGTCAGTTTGTTTCTTTTATTTTTATTATTTATGAATAATACAAACATTTTTGACGAGGCATTGATAATTGTACGAGCATACGTAGAAAAAAATCGCTAAAAGCGTATACTATAATGTTTAATTTATAAAAACGATGATATTTTTGTTTCATTTAACATTTACAATTTGATTTGAATTTTATTCAGTCTTTACTACATTTTTGGTGGGAATAAAAAGAATTCAATTTTAATTAAACAATTATATGAATATTACAAACGATTTTCAGATTCATTAATTATAGTCAATTGGATTTTTTTATCTTTTATTATTATACAATAAGTATAATTTGAATACAATAACAATAATAATAGAAATAGAAAATTTTAATATTAAAATATTTTAAATTATTTCCAGCTTTTGTGACATAACAACACTTAAAAACTTGCATAATTTTCGAGTATAAAGTATATATTTAAATATTTTCTGTAAGGGAAATCAAATTTGCTATAAAAAAAACATTTTTTTACTTTGAAAAAAATGTACATTTTCGTTAACGCTGCTGAAGTCATTCTATATATTAATAAAATCTAAAAATCTTGACATCTATCGTTTAAAATTAGTATCGAAAATTTGTTAATGCCAATGTTTTCCTTTACGCTGTTGGTGTAAATAGAAATCAAAACAATAAATATATCGTATATACAGTAGGTGTTCAATGGATAGTATTTCATGGTGTTTTGTATAAAAGTTTTCGTTAAAATCTTACAAAAACTATGAGATGCGTCTATAAAACCTTCATTCAGCGATATCTTTTTGATAAAAGATTTATCGAGAAAATTCAAAAAAGCTTTTGGATAGTAAAATTAGTACTTTTAGATGCAGTAACAAGATTTGAGGAAAAAAATAAATCCACGACGTAATATCCAATCGAATAGAACCAAAAGCCAAGTGTTTTTCGTTTTTATTCCTTAAAAGTATAATGGCGCCACACTTTTAATTACTGAGTCCAATGGCGCTTTTTTTTCCTGCTTGTTATCCGTGATCCATTATCTTTTACCGTTTTTTGGCACATAACCTTTTTTTTATTTAAATGCTAATTCAGTTTTTTTGATTTGATTGATCTCTTTTTCTACAATTGATCTAAACATGTGTTGCCGATTCTCATCGTATTAAAAACACCTACATCTGGCGTGAAGTAAACTTGAACAAATTCCGAACCATTAAGGTTTTAGATATCTTATAAATTTTGGATCTTCGGTCTGGTTCCTTGTTTATTCATATTCTAAAATCTGATCGGGCTGCGTAATTTTTTCTATTTTGTTTATTTGATTTTTATTTTTTCCAATTACTGTAACATAATCCATAATCTTCCTATTAGAAGATAGTAATCAACGAAACCATATTCTCACACAGAGAATTTAATATATCAACATATCACCCTATATTTTATAACTCTTTAACATTATTTACAATTGCTTGCAATTTTAATATTCGTCTTTAGTTTTAGTGTAGACTTTAAGTTTTATTTATTAGTGTTTCGTATGTTTGTATGTTTATATTTTTTGCTCGACTATAATCAATCTTATAAAAGACCAATAAAAGGTTTTTATAATTATAAAATCATATTTTGTTGACAATACTTTTACAGTATTTTACTTCCGTTTTATATGAGTTCCATCATTGTTGGCAAAGTTAAGCATAATATTGGATTTAAATGATAAAAAGGTGTAAACATCGAGATTATTATTATTTACCTATAAAATGACAACGTTTATTTGGGTTAATCCTTAATATCCAGTGGGAAAACAAGTCTTTTTAGTTTTGTATAAAAAAATATCCACTTTTAGATCAAAAATAATTACTTTTTTGCACTTTATTTTTATTTCATATTTTTTAATTGTATTATTATTATTATTATTAATTTTTTTTTATCAATTAATAAAAATTATTTTTAATTTGTTTTCAAAATTTCTTCAAATATTATTATATTTCAAATTTTATGTAGAATTCTATGCTATTTCATTATCATTTTCGATAAACAGATTCTTGCTTGCTCTACTATTTTTCGAACGAAAAACTCACAAATGCATTTTGGCTTTAAATTAGTCAGACTTCTTAAACAATACTGAAGAACACAAGAACCCTTTTCGATGGGAATTGCTTTAAACCCTTTTCTTCTTTGATATTTTCTTTTTTTTTTTTTTTGTTTTCTTTTAACACGTTCTTCTTAACGTTCTACGTTATTCAATAACATTCAACACACTAAACGAATAACTACGAATATTAACCGACGGCAACCGAATCGTTAAGATTTGAGTATATTTTCTTTTTGAATTCTAAATAAAAACGCGATGTTCTGTTAAGCGATCGTTAAGAATCCCGTATATTGTCTTAGAGCGTTTCAAATAGAAACTGAATACTGTTTTAGCCAAATGCAACACATGACTTGACAAATACTCTTTTTTGGTAGAGTAGAATATACATTAAATCGTATTGTATGTGTGGACATTTTGGGGGTGGAGGATTTTGTCGGCTTCGGCGGGTGTTAAAGGCGAGGTAAAACTTGTTTCTTGATTTTGTTCACTTTAATCCAAAACACACCAGGCCTGTGAGAGTTGTACCGCCCATTTTAGTCGATCTCAAGAGAGAGCTTACGTAAGAAGGATGCCAGATTTTTTCTTTGTAACGAAAAAAAAAATGGAAAAAACTGCTATAAAATCAGGTTTAGAAAACAGCAAAGAAAATTGTATTGGTAATTATATTTTTTTCACAGTTAATGCAAATTAAAAATTTCCTACTAATTTCAAGAAAGATAAATCCTTATCCAGAAATGAAAAAAAAAACAATTTTATAGCTTTTGAATGGACTTCACTCTGGAGAAGATAACAAATGACACTAATTTTCATCGAAAAATCATATGCAGCGATGAGGCCCATTTCTGGATATAAGGGTACGTACAAACAAAATTGCTTGGTGCAAATGTTGATCTGGCTGCGTCATCAGTCGATGATTATCAACATTTTTTTGGACTGAATTGGATGATCTGATCACCAACAACATGGTGATTAAGAGGTCTTTCAAAGGAATAAAAAATTTCGAGTAAATATTACACACTCACTTATATCACACTCAGTCAGGATTGCAGTCCAGCTTCTCACAACACTTATGTTGTGTGGCAATTTTATTTACCACAAAGTTTTTGCCAGAAATCTGCTGATAGGAAGTCGCTGAAGAAATAGTTTGTTCATGTTGCGTTCGAACCGTAGCATAACCTGTAATAAGCCAAAACACTTCAGTCACACACACACATATGCTTTATTTTATTTGAAAGATTGGAAGCGCTTAATGGAAGAGTTAAACTTTTATTCATAAGTTTTCATTACATTTATTCCAGAAAATCTTGTTAGCCTTCTAATGAATTAAATATCGTTCTTATGGACATTCGCTTTACTTGTTATTATTGTTTAGTTTGTTAATTCTGGTAGAATACAGATGGAGATTAATTCATGAATTAAATTTTTGTATTGAAATAGTCTTGGATTAGTAAAAATTATATTTAAAATATTTCATTTGAAACTATTAACAGTCTGGTAACGCTCTAACCTTTACAAACTTAGCTCCACACTAAGCGATTTAAAACAACAACACAAATTTATGACTCCCTAACAGTCTACGTTAAGCCGGCTTCAATTTGTTGTTTACTGAACCATATGCTTTACGCCAACTGTAAGAAAAAAAAGCAACCAATCAATGTTGGCTAAAGCTGTTGTATAAATATCCAAAAACAATGAAAACAAAACGATTTAACCAATACACTCTAAAATACTATTGGTTTCTATTTTACAATGCTTTGTTATTTTTTTTTGCGTAGTTTTTGTATAAATTTAAAATTAATTAAATTTTTTTTTACAAATACGTTTACACACTCATTTACTCTCTGTCTCTCATATTTCTTTTGTATTAGCGTATGATTTGTTCAAAAATATTTCGATTGGTTTTGTTTTTTGTTCTTTCGAAAATATCGTATTTAAATTTAAACACCATCGCCAATAACAATATTTGTAATACTATTTTGGGTAATTTAAATAATCATGGGGTCATATAAAATTCAAAAAGTCTAATTAAAATGTTTAACATTCAAAGGAGGTTTCACAGTCACAGCACCAATACAAGCTGTCGCAATTACAATGACATGATCAACAAACTAGAAAATTTTTATGTTTTTACTTCTTGTTTTTTGTTTTCTAATAAGAAGAAAACGTTTTGGGTTTTTTTTTTAATTATTATTCTTTGCAATTGATATTTAAATAAAATACTACTTATGAACAATAGGCATTTTGTAAATTAAATTTAAAAAATTTTAAAGTATGGTTAAGCAAATTAGATTTTAATACACATAAACACTGCTCTGGAAAGGATTCGTTAAAAAAAACAGTTAAAATTAATTAATACAGAAGAAATTTATGTTCATTAGCTCTACAATTTTTATTGAACATGGGCACATCGTTTATACTATTTATTTCCCTACTTAATACATTTTTTACAAAAAAAGTAAAAAAAACTATTCTTATTATATGCTTTTTCTTTACATTAAAATTGTAGGAAGATATTTTCCTTTACCCAAATATTTGCTTTCCTGACCTTATACGATTTTCTATATTCATTGATAAGCTAAGTTTGTTGTAAAAGTAACAACAGTTGTCCAATTTCTGGATATATCGCTTTTATTATATTTGAATGACCTCATTGTTTTTCCTGGTATTTATTTTTAATTTTGTTTTATTTGGAGCTATAAGATTACAGATTTTCAATTTTTAAATGCCTGTATAGTCAACTGTTTCCAGACGAACTTCTGTTTGTACAGGAACACACAAACAAAACCACTCACTTGTCTTACAGAAACAGAACAATACTGGGGATCGTCTTTTATAATTAGGACAAGAACATTGTTGGAGAACAAGCTAGGCACAACAGGGATTCTGCTACTGAATAACTTCTCATATAGGGTTCTACAATTTGCTAACCTATAAAGAGGTTTCACAAAGTTAACTAGCTTCATGCTTGCGCAGTCTATACAACTTTGTGATAAAGTGAACAATCAAATACTTTTTCTAAATCGTTTAATACCAAAATTTGAAATAGCAATATTTTTATCAAATCTAAATTTTATTTAAAAAAATAATAATAATTTAAGCCCGGTCCATACTAGGAATAAATTCAGCTATTCTAGTAATTTATATTTGAAGACAATTGCTAATCTTGAATGGCGATAAGAGCTGGACACTACAACTTTTTGAGGTGCCTACGAAAGTCAGATATTTTCCATAATATTTTTCAATCTTATATGTGACCGATGGCAGGTTGTGAACCTTATGAATATTTGAACAATTTAAGATGTAGCACTAAATACATCAAATTATTTTTAAAATTGTTAATAAATTATTAAAATCACTTACTTAATTAGTCATTATAAGCCCTTAGACAGGATTACGATCTATCTTCTTACACAATTTATGTGGTGTGTGTTAATTTTATTCATAAGTGGCGGGACCTACAGTTTAAAGTCAACTCCAAACAAAAGATTTTTGAGAAACTTTTCATGGCCATTATATTTACTCTCAGAGTTTTTGCCAGAAATCCACTGAGAGGAAGCCACCGAAAAGATTATTTTTTTTATATTACGTTTTTGCTCGAGATGTCTAAGCCAGGATCTCTCGTCTAATATACCTACCAGTCTTTATTCTAGTTACACAAATCAGAATTTCGTATATTATTAATGAAAGCAAAATATTAGCGATTTAGATTTAACAATCTGCCACAATGATATTATAAAATAATGCGTTACAGTGTTTTAATTTTGTTTCAATTACTATTGACTAATGCTATAAATCTTATTTGTCTGTTATGACAGCAAAATCATACACCATGTTTATTGTAATTAAAAATATTGATTTTAAAAATCCCATTGTTTAATTAAATACAGTCGATAAACATTTATTATTTCCCAGTATCCGGTTACATAAGTAAATTTATTGGCAATTTTTAAATTTGTTTATTCTGGGAATATTTTTGATTTGCCTATTAATTATAGTATTTTTTTTTTTAATTCAAATTAATCATTAAGATCAAATTTAAAAATTCTTAGAATATAAAATATAAATGGAAATAATTTTAAATTTTTATAGGTTTTCTGCAATACTGAATGTTGTAAAAAATTAAGCCAAATAAGAAATAAACTACAATTAAAGGAAAGAATTTACGTTTCGTATTTAAAACACTAAGAATCGGTTAAAGGACTCTTATCATAATAAAAAGAGTTATGGACATTTTCTTCTAAAATTTTAATAGTCTAATCTGTACAGTTGCCTTTTCTCTAAATGTACATATGTTTACAAGCCTCCATAGCTGAAACCTATTATCTTTATCATATTTATTTGTAAGATTAGTCAACTTAAAGGAAATCCCAGAATCATTTGTACCAGAAGAACGTACAGTGTAGGCAAAGTTTACAGTCTCCTTCATTATCAACAAATTGACTATAGGAAATGCAATTAATTGCCAATTTTCTATAGATGGCATATGCAAGTTATCGACAGATTTTTTATAGCAAGTGCAAGTCATCGACAAATTTTCTATTGATTATGTAACTTTAAAATGAATTGCATTCTCCTAATGGGCATAAAATGTTATATTTCAACCTAAACAGTGACTATGCGATAATTAATTAATTGCGATAAATTTCGATGATGAAAACTGATTCATTCATATGATTGTATTGTATATAAATACGCCTAGTCCAAGAGGTATATACAAACAGTTTCAACATATTTTTGTATAGATTCTTTTGGCTGCTGGACATATTCCTTTTTTCTGTAAATTAGATATTAAAAAATTGGTTTTTTTTCGTTTTCAAGTCTTTTCCAATTTTCATCATCAAATTGGAAAGACAATGCAGTATCCTTTACGTAAATAAGTCGTCCATTGCTAAAGATAAAATGTAGACTGATCAATTCTAGTTCTAATTGAATGGAAGCGGCTTATCTGAGATATTCTAATTGCAATAGCATAGGAGTAGTTTCAGTTTAGTTCTTGGAGATATTTTAGAGTTTTTTAATTTTAAAAGTAGCTTTGATCCATGATGAAAAACTGGAAATGGAATATCGAAACTTGGGACTCATTTTTAATCCTTAATACTGGCGCTATAGCTATATTGGTTGAATATGTTTAGTTTTTCTTTTTTTTTTTTTGTAATATTGTTGTTGTGTAAACTTAAAAAGACAACAAAACAAATAAAAGGCGACGAGACGGCGTCAGTATTAAAACTGATTGTCTCGTTCAGCTACCAAAAATAACAAAAAAAAAATCGAATGAAAAAAGGATTCTTAGAATGTAACAACAGTAACACAAGAAGAACTTGTTCAACATTCAACTGTTGTTGCTGCTGTTTTGTTGTTGTTGCAGTTAAAGCAGTTAATGTTGCTGTTGTTGTTGTATTTTGTGGAAACAGAATAAGTGTGCAATAATTTGTTATTTACAACAGCACATTAATTTCCCTCTTTTTGCTTTCACAATTAGCACTGCATCGAAACAGCCAGCCTGCCAACATTGAAAAGCATTTGTTGTTCATGTGGCAAATACTGATTCGCTCGCTTACTCGTACTGGCGTATTGTTGGTGGTAGCAATACTATTGTTGCTGTTACTCCTGCTCGCGTTGTTGTTGCTGTAATGCATACATACTGCCCTGTTGCATTGTTAGGAATTCTTGTTGATATAATAAAAAGAAACACCTTTTGTTGTTCTGCTTCTGATTCTGTTAGTTGTGGCTGTGATTGTGGTTGTGGTTCTTAAATTTCTTTGTTTTGTTCAATTGTTACTTGTCACTGCAGGAGCTGGAAAAGAGTGTGCCGGTTACTGGGACGAGGAAAAGCATACAAATAATCGTTTTATGCATACAATTTCGGTATTTTATTGTATGTAAAAAGTTAAACTGTTAAGTTGCTACTGTTTATTAGCATGTCTTTAGCGTTTTGGGTTAAAATGTCTTCAGACTTCAAAATAGATAGTTTTTTGAACACAATCCCAATACGAAATTTTGCCATATAACGGTCGAAGACAGTTAGGGATGATGATAATATTGATTTAAAAAAAAGTTTTCAAATTTATTCCCAATTAATCTTTACTTTTAAATTCAATTAGGTTTTTTTTTAATGTCAAGCATTAATTTCCATATGATTAAATTAAATAAAATAAATTAAAATAATGCAAGGCGATAAAAATAAACCTGACCTTTGATACTTCTGATGATTCAGTAAACAGCAGAAAATTTTGGGGACTTTTATTAGAAGTATTAGATTCAGTATGAAACGCATTGAATCAAAAATGTAATAAGAATACGAATAGAGACACTCTGGAGTGTTGGATCTCTTGTCGAAGTTCTAAAAATCATTTATTTATTAATTCTTATTCCTCTCAAAATAGAAAACTTTCGCATGTAAAATCTAATAATTTTTCCATTTTATTTTCAACGTTATGAAATCGATGGGATTTATATAAAACTTTATTTAAAAATCTATGCCTTTTTTTACTTTAACAAAGTAAATACATGTGTATGTATAGATAGGGTTTTTACCATTTAACCTTTTACCTCTTACCATAAAACATGAATGGAATTCTTAATTCATTATAGTCGTATAGATGACTCATTCCATAATACAGTCATACAAGCGTTAGATTACCTTAAAAGCCAAACTATTATTAACTCTTATATGTATTATTTATAGTAGCTGAGAAAATTGATTTTAAAAATATGTTAAAAAAATAATTTAAATATGTCATCTTGTAGTGACTAATACCAGAGAACAACACACAATAAACATTTCGATGACAAATAAAATAAAATAAAAATAAACCTAAACAACACAAATTAGTTGATATTATTAATTTCGAACCATTAATATGGGAAATGGGAAATAGTGGTGATTGAATATATCTTATAAATTTATAGAGCACATATAACATTGCAATATTAATTGATTTTCTTTTATACTCCACCTATACCGATCATCATACCTAAGCATTCAAGGTTTTAGCACCTGAATGATGGTACATACATATGTAGCCAAGCTGTTGTACATGTTGTTATATATAAAGGCTGTTGTGAACGCAACCTGTACGTTTGAAATACTCGCACTCATCCTTACGTTGAGTCTTTTGCACTTGAACAACAACAGCAACAAAAATAAACGTCGAAAGACATTGTTTATTGATCTTTAGGAAACAGCAGGGTGCCAATAGTACCATACCCTTATACAATCGAAGCTGTAAATGTACTTCAGCACTCAGACTTGGTTGATTGTGTCCAGTTTGAGGCAAATTGTAATCGTAACATAATAATGATTAGTGCGTGTTAGATTTCACACAGATGCACCAACGAACTATGATAATACGGAGAAAGAGAGTGAAAGAAAAAAAAAACAATTTAATGATGAGCACCGCTCAAATCCTATGAAAAACAGTGCTTTTAAAGACTTGAGTGTTTAATTTATCGTTGATGTCTCAATTTAAATATCAAATTCAAGTGTTAAGATTTCATTTCAAAACATATGAGAAATAAAAGATACGAGATAGTAAAACTTGCCATCTTAAAGTTCCGCATTCATCATATAGTAGATCTAATAACAACATGATATCGGTGTTTGCAGACCCTGTCCACTCCTGTTTCAAATGGGAGAAAATAGACAATGCGCTCTCCATAGTGATGTTGTTTTTTTTTTTAATAATGTGTGGGTATACATAGAACTTCCTTTTTTTACAGTCCTACTCAAGTGTTTCCAAACTTCATTCAAATGTATGAAATAAACATTATGCGTAATTTAGGAAACATTTTCAGTCTCCAGGCTTATCTTTTTCGGTATTATCGAACAAAAACTATGATGCATTTTCTCTTTGACGGCATAAATTTTTAAGGCTCAATCAATACTAAGCAATCACCAGGCCTGAATTAATCTCATCTGAGATATATATAAGTTAACAAATGGGCACAAACATACATATTTGTAAAATATCTATTTTAAGAAAGCATTCCTTTAAATTTGCTGTCCAACTGTGACAATAAAAGAGGACACCGGCACTCATAGTCTAGTCCATTCTTTTGAAGTGTGACTCGGTGCGCAATGGAAATTAATTGAAATTACAACAGTTTTAATGTTTATTAATCACGAATAAGACGGCAATGACTTTGGCGTACAGATTTTTGCTTTAACATTTGTAGGATACTCTACTGCTTAAATGCAAAGAAAAAACGGACGACTATTAAAGCAGCAAATCACAACTCGAAAGAATAAAAAAGAAATGAAAAAAAGTGATGACAAAATTTACGGGTACTAATAAGTTGAATTGAAATAAATATTTTTCTTTTTCTCTTAGTAAAATAGTATTTTATACGTTGTTTTGCACACTTTAATACAATGCCAAGGGGTCAGTCAATAACAATGCGTACGAGGTACAATTGGTGATTTTATTTTTTTGGAGGCTCATAGATCATTGAAATATCAACCACAGTAAGTTTAAAACAGACAGTTGTATGACTGTCTGTCTGCCCGTCTGGATGTCTATCCATTTCAGAGTTTTAATGCAAGTAGTATTACTCGCTCTTGTTGTTGTTTGGTTTGTACATACATGCACACACGTATGAAAGTATGTTTTCATTTTCTTAATGTCTATCGATGACATCGACGTGGGCTTTTACTTATAACATGCCGGTGGCATAAATCAATCGGTCTCTCTTTTAATATTTTAGTTTTTTTTTTCTTCTCCATTGCAAATATTTTTGTGTGATTTTGTCGTTTAATATGCAGACACTTTATGTTGTGTATGACACCGTTAAATAATGTGTTTCTTTAACGAATCACCAACAACAAATTATTCTCATTGTACAATTGTTTTATTTTTTTGTTTTTCATTTTTTTTTTTTAATTTCTGTTTAAGATTTCTTTTTTTACAAATAAATATCTTTATAAAAATGCGATTGAATTGTCAATGTCTTGCAGCTATACTAAGTATATTTGGGTTTCTTACTGTATAAAAGTGAGTTAATAAATTAATAAAAAAAATTAAATAAACAGATAAGTACACTCATAAAATATCGGTTAGTTAAATGTATTAAGAAACTAAAAAAAAACAAATTAAATTAATGTCGATTTGTATCTATGTTTAAGAATTCCTGTCTAGTATGTATTTGTATCTGTTTGTAAAGTGAGATTTTTCTCATTCTGGGCTGTTTGAAAGAGCATCTAAATAAAAAATTCACCATATTTAATCATTTTTTCAATGGCTGTTCAGTATAAGATGCATAATTTTTGTTTCATAGGTTCTTTTTTATCCCAAATTTGACAACCAGAAAGATATGCTATACAACAGTGTACTATACTATACTATTCTGTACTATACTATAATACTATTCTATTCTATATACTACACTACACTGTACTATACTACACTGTACGGTACTACACTATACTATACAACACTATGCTATACTACACTATACTACACTTCATTATACTATACTGTACTATCTTATACTTTATTATACCAAACTATACTATATTGTACTATCCCGTACTATACTATATTATGCTATGCTCCACTATACTATGCTACACTACACTATACTATGCTATACTATACTAAACTATACTATACTATACTGTACAATACTATACTATACTAAACTGTACTATACTATAAGCTACATTTCTCTGGCATTTTACACTTTATTCGGAACTATATTCTTCACTTGAAATATCTCGTTGTATTGAGAGTGAGAACTTGGCACCTGGGTCATTGGTTGCCACCTATTTGTTACTTTATATAAAAATTTGGTTGTACAAGTCTCGTTCGCTGTAATTAATTTGGTGATAAATTCCAATTGAATTAAATTTTTGCCAATATTTCGCTTAGTGCAGTTGTAGTACTTATGACTTTTAATATTATTTTTGATTAATATTAATATATTTATTTAGTGTATAAAATATTCAATGAATGTGTAGTCACCATGGGATGGTTATGGATTAAGTTGGTTAAATAAATTTAAGCTTCTAAAATTTCGTTTATGGCAATCCCCAATAGCTACAAATGAGTGTAGACTTATGCACACTCAAATTATAAGCAAGCTCTTGTGCGAATACGTGTTGAACGTTAACATATACAAATGTTGTGTTTAACCCTAAGGATATGGTATGGAATACATGCATTTTTTAGAGAAGAATTCAGCACAACTTGTCGAGAGAGAGAGAGAGAGAGAAAAAAAAGACACATATTCTCTAAGCAAGAAAATAAAAAATAAAAATTCATACATAAAAACATACATAAGGTCGGATGGTCAGTCAGTCAGCATGAATTAATTCATTTGTGAGACTCTGTTTGTGTGGCTGCTGTCGTCCTGCTTGTTTGTTTGTTTCGTTTTGTTGTGAAATATAAGTCGATGTATTTTATATCATGGATATGCCACAAACTAAAAAAATAAAGCATATGTACATATGTATGTACACTAAACCATACCAACAGAACATACCCCAATGATGATGATGACACTAAGCGCGTGCTGTGAATTTTATGAGGATATTTTAATTATTCAAACGATTTAACATAAAAAAGCGAAACAACAAACATCAGTTCATTGTTTAAAACATTGTTATTTGATTTTTGTTTTTTGTTTTATTTAATTTAGTGAAGGAGTTAACATGAGTTGTAGTTGCTTTACAGAGTCTTGTCTTTGAAAGGTGTGTCGATTAAAAATTTATATTTTCGTGGTTTTAATGTAACAATTCTTTTAATAATAACAAAACAACAATACAAATAATATGATTTCAGAAACGAATTTCTTTTAGATACTTATGTACTACTCGTATTTTGAAAATGACTCGTGCCCTATTATCATGTCTGGCACATTCTATTAAATGCTACTATTGATTAAGCATATGATTAGTTAATAGATGTGTTTTGTTTTTAATTTCCTACAATTATTATTAATTCTTTCCATATAAAACGGAAGTAGTTCCAGACGTGTGGACATATTTAACTTCTTTGATGTCTAGGCGACATGGAATAATTGTCTGCCACTATTTAAACGTGATAATGTCATTACTTTCAGGTAAGCGCTAGAATTCATGAATAACTAACGGATTCAAAAAAATATATGAACATTAATGAGACTAAATCCAGTATTGAACAAAAGGGTACCGCATTCTTTTTATACAAAATCTTCAGTCTGAGCTAACAAACCCACAATTTGGATAAAAACTTGCCGAAATTTCTAGATCACATATTTTTTCAGTTTTCCTATTTTGTTTTACGAAGGCGGCTATTTGTATCATTTCCCCATAACGTCAGACAAATTTGATATTTTGTAGTCTGATAACAGTAAATCGTTTCGATAGTTTTAACGTCAAAATCTAAGCTAAAGCTGATCTCTATTTTAATTTAAATTTTATTTTCTAAATAACTTATTAAACTACTCTCGCATACTAAATATATTTCATTTATTAACCTTTCAATAAACTGATTATTTCACTCTTACTTTTTAATGGGATTGCAGAATTATTGTGAAGAAAAAAGAAAATCATTTAAAATATGCGTCAACGTTTTACTTTATTAAATACCGCTTTTACAAAGACATTTTAGGCGGCACACAAGATCAACTTCAAAGTGATGATGGTTCATTTTCCATCTAATTTCATTTGCTCAGTAATGCTACAAATTTGACTAGATTGTTTTTCACATGTAACAACAACAACAACTACATAAGTTATAATAATCTGTTCATCTGAACGATGGACGATGGTCTACATCCCAACACAAAAAAAAATTATCAATAGCTTCAACAAAAACAACATTATCCCCTATTCACTTTCGCACTCGCAATACGAAACAAATACAATAAAAAAAAGATTTGAGATGAAACTTTTATTTTACATACACCCGCAAGGATTCAAAGAGCTAAACTTTTAGCCGGCCAGAAGGCTAGCCATCCATGCGCTTACACTAATATGCACAGCCAGCGCAGAAGTTATGAAAAATTAATAATAATGTCGAATCGATTGATTTAGCCAAACGCAGAATCAGCGGGTTAAACTAATATGAGTTCCTTTGCTATTTAACTTCATTTTTGTTTTAGCCGTTTGTCCGCATAAACTTGAGCCATTCTTTAACGGATTTCCCAATAGTTTTCTACGTTGTGGTCAACCAAAACGAAATATTAAAAAACGCTTTAAGTGATTTAGATTTTTTATTTTATTTTTTATTTTTTTTTATTATTTTTTACGAGTTTCCTTTTTTATTGCAAGTCTGTTGTCTTCTGTCTACAAGTTTCGTAATTCAAATGTAACTCGAATCCATACTCTTACGCCAATACAAACGACAGTACGGTTGGGAAGTAAAAAGCAATACGTAGCGGCAAAACATTTATTGGCAAATGAAAAATAGCGCCAATTGCCCTCAAGGCGTTATATTATGTATTTTCCTATTTTGTAGTGGTTGTCATCATCGCTGTAGTATTTATTGCTCTTGTACAATTAATTCTTTACCTCTTAGTTATTTACAAAGCAGTTTGAAGATTTTTGCAGTTATTTTTCTTACTATCTTAGGATTTAATTCCTCCTTCGCAAATGTAAGAAAATTAATTAATTATTATTATTATTTCGCTTGTAATATGCTTATTTAAATATTGTTGGCATATTTAAATATGAATAAAATTACAAAAATCAAGGTTTTTAATAAACTTGTACACATAACTTGATGGTTGATAATATGACTTTGTATATGCTATTTAGAATCATAGGGTATTTAAAATTCGAACATTTCTATTAGTGATTTCAACTATAAATTTTTTAATCATTTTCTCAACTTTTAAGGTTTAATTTTTTTTTATGTTGAAGAAGACACCCAGCTGAGACCAAATTTCCTTTGCAGGTATTATCTTCTATTATTGCCATTGCTGTTCCTGACTATCTTTCACTTAATATTTTATTAGCACAGTATATGGGTTATAGTTGTCATTCAAATTCGATTAATTGTGAATATTTCGAATATTTGAAAAAATTCAAATTTAAAGTTTATTTTCTGATACAAAGGTGTAATGAAAAATATTTTCAAAGATAAGTCTTGAAATAAGTCTTGAATTATCCAGGTTTTTCTTAATGCCATAAAATTGAATTTAAAAAAATACCTTAAACAATACTGCAATTTAATCTATTATTTATGACATTTTTATAAATCATAATAAGAAGTATAAACTTCATTTAGTTTAGATAAAATTTAATTCATTTAATTAAAGTAAACGGAATATAGATAAATTGATGTCCACATTTTTCCATCCAATATACATCTCGAAAAATATTTAAAATTCTATACATATATACTTACAAATAAATATTCCTTATATTATTGATAAGCAATAACACCGAAAACGTATAAAAATAAGAAATCAGACTTGTTGTATAAGAAAATAAATTCAATTGATACCATTTTTTTTTCTTTTTATTAAATATATTTATTTAAAATTATGATTGCCTACGATCTTCATCGCCCCATAAATTTAAGGAATGTATACCGTATACTTCTTTGGTTAAAAAATATTCTCTCCAACCGATTTTGGAGCAAAATTTAATTAAATGCTCAATTTTGGTCTGAGACAACATATCAACTGTTCTTTTTATATCAAAGACATTGTTGTTATCTTTGCAAGTATCCTGTTGATGAAATTGTACACAATTGGAGAGTTCTTTTTTAATAGCCTGCTCCAATATTTTTATTTCATCCTTTTCTATTCTTGCCTTCACAGCAGCTTCCAATTGTAGGAGATGTTCATCATGCACGCCAGGAAAGAGATGTTTCATCGCTAAGCTTAGATTGAATAAATAGTCACGATTTCTGCCGCTCGGGCCAGCTGAAGTAAATATCTGCTCTGCTATTTTATCTATTTTTCTGTCCTCTTCACTACCAGCCCAAGATTCGTTATCGGGTGTGGCTATATAGATAACCAGATTAATACTCTTTTCTGTTGGTTCTTCGGGGAAAACATGAAATGGTACTGTACAACGTTTATAACCGTTTTTCTCTCGAAAATCCAAATGTTTTAGAACAAGATCCTTGTCTTTAGCTGCAACACGATATGCAATACCATAAACTCGGTCATCAGCTTGGGCTGGTATTAATGTAACAACTCGACCAGGTTTAACTTTAACCCCACGGTGATCAATACTGTGTTGGTAGAAACGTCTCAAATAGCCACAAATATACCCACATTGCCAATCAATACAGGGAAAATCAACCTTCCATATTAATGAGCCGTAACCAAATATCCAAATGTCGTCTGGATTATCTATTGGTGGGTGATTTAATTCTGCTCGAATTGCTTTATGATCCTTTGTTATATCGACTTGTTGTATATCTTTAGCTTCAACCAAATGTTTGAATTTTGTATTATATACACTTTCTATACCAGTTTCAGACATTTTTACTTGTTAAATTTAATTCTCATAAAAATTTATAATTTAACAATATTCTATCCACGAAAACAAAACATCTGGTATTAGTGATCAGCTGTCGAAAAGTGCTGCCAAATCATAGTTTGCTTTGTTATACTTATACAGTACTTAATTAGAAACGACACCTTAGCGATACTAAAATAATAAACAGAAAAAATTTATAACATTTAATAGTTTATAAAACCATTTGACACAAATTAGCACATTCTTTCGTGCTTTAGTGTTTGGAATTTAAGCACATATTATTTATATTTTATTAATTTTACCTTAATTTAAGGAAACACTGTTGGTGAGCAAAATTCCTGTTTGGGAATTGCCAAAACGAAGTATTTAATAAGATAATTTATTGGAAAATGCACATTCTTATTTTTTTTTAACCATTTAACGAAAGTAAACATATCTTTCTTATTATTTATTGTTTTGGTGTCGCTAACAACTTTTATATTGTTCCACGGTAAATTTTATTCTAAATCTATTCTCTACTCATTTCATTTTCTAACTTTACAACACTGTTTTAGTCACTTCTCTAGGAGCAGTTCGATAACAATATTATCACCTCAAATTTAGTGTATTATTTTTTTCTTGTGGATTTANCCGCAAAGGCTGCTGCTATGAGCGTTTTTTAAATGTCATAATTTTCCCTTCTGTGTATTTTGTGATTTAAGTGTAGGATAATTATTTTTAAATAATTCACCAATTTCCATAACCAAAATGCATTTAGTTTTATTAAATAACCTACAATTTTAACTAATTTCGTGAATTCCTCGAAATTCCACAAATAAATCCTATAAATAACTGGTGATTTAATGACCACCACATAAGGAGAAGGCGTAGACAAAATACGAAAGAAAAAATAGTGTATAATTGTGTTGCATTTACTTGCCTATGAATACATTAAAAGTGATATTTTTCCAAAATCTACAAAAACAACGATAAAATTGTAAACGAAAGCAAATGGCCAAATTGTCATTGCCAATTGATTAAAAATAGAGATTTACACAAATTATTTCCATATACATTACATCTATAGATTGGTAAGTAGACTTAATTTTATCCAATGTGTGTGTACATGCCTGTCTCATTTCCATTGAATGTGAGTGACTATCGTTTCACTGAATTTGTATCGAAATGATGATTATTTATCATTATTTTCATTTGGCGACGAGAATTTGTATGTGATTTTAATTTAGTGTAAATACCGGATGCATCCAGATGTTGTTCCATTTATAAAATAAATCATATTTTAATGTATTTTATACATCATAGAGTCTAAAAATAACGTGTTTGGTATTCAATATCAATTATAAATTAAATTTTAACATTTTGTATATGGAGTATTTCTGTTCTACCTCTTGTGTAGTTTTATTGCTTTTGTTTCCATTCTTTGTTTTGATTTTGTTATGCTTCCAAATCAATTTTCATTTCTCTTTGCTTTTACACTTTATTTTTTAAGATTGGAAGATGTTTTGTCTTGTTATGGTACCTTCGTAGAATTAAAATCAGGTTTCTGTTTAGCCAAAAACAAATTGGGAATTTTACTTTTTTTCTTTGTAAATTATGAATTTCGTTTTACAGTGAAATCAAAAAAAGTTCATACACGAAAAATTAAAATTCCGGGACGAATAAATTCTTCATTAAATTATGATTTTAGGGAGATATCTACGATAATATAAATAGTAATCCTCTAATATATTACCACAATATCCATATATGTCCTGAATTATATTCAGAAGAAAGGAAAACTATAAAACGTCAGACATATACATATTACATACATTAAATTTGTTGTTTTATAACCCAAAAAAAGTAATTTCGATTTCGACAACGTCCTACTAATAAACAATCGTCGTTTATATTGCCCTTGCTTTATAAATTTTTTAATTTTCGTCTTAAAACAATTTCTCGTCCCTTAACTCATTCAACGATTGATGTTAAATCTCAATTTAAAAAATTAAAGTCCTCAGTTTCAGTAAAAAGATATCCAAATTTCTTACATGCATGTCACGCTGACAATACCTGATTTCAGCATCCTTTCCAATCATTTTTTTTTTTGTTTGTTTGTTTATTTTTTTTTTTTAAGAAAATCTTGTTCCAAATCTATAATAACAAGTGTACTTAGTGTACAAGAATAATTTATACTATAATCAGGGTTTTTGTTTGATTATTTTCGTTTTCATGAATAATCTGTTCCAAACGGTACGATTCATTTAAGTGTACGAATCATTCGTTAGTTGACTGTATTTATTAGTTGGTCAGTATATAAAGGGTTTTTGTATATGGCTTTACGCTCGCATATAAAGAGAATGTAAATAAAACAACGATAAAAGTGTATTCACCTTTTATTCGTCTTCCGGACGAGAAGTATGACGATAATTTCAAACGCTACTTTTTATTCAATGAAAACAATAGCAATAGCAAAAAAAATATCAATCGAAATGTGTGTTTGGACACACATGGAAATGGAGTTATTTTATATTTACACTCGTAATTCTATTTAGCGAAATAAAAAGCAAAAGTGCTTTAAGAGTTGAATACGAAATTCTAACTCGAAATGTTTACTAAAGATGATAATGACACATTTACAGGGAGTTCTATGTGTTCTATTATAAAGAGTAAAACCCATAACATTAGAAATGTGTACTTGAGTATGTGTATATATTAACACATATTAATAAAATCGCAAAAGATGTGTAATTTATTTGAATTATTACAATTAAACTGTAATACCCGGAGTAGCGTATTTGCTCTGGGCCAATCTGGTACCTGAATTGAGTTGGTCTTAATGCAGCTCACGACTAAAATCGGTTAAGTTTTTTCTCCTTTCCTTTTGATTTATTTATTGGAATATAATTTAAATTTTAAAACACAATACATAACTAAAACAACTGAGTTCTTTATTATTCATTCTATTAAAGATGAGACTTAGTCAAGCAAAAACAAAATGCGTGTTTTCAGTATAAGTCTGGTTCTGAAGAGAATAAGTGTTTCTTTAAAAAAAACGCACGTCATAAATATTTTTTAGTTTAGTATGACATTGTCATACGTACGCTATTATTAAGAATAATTTGAAACTTAATCGGAATTTGTTTATGAATTGAGAGAAATATAAAAGGAAAAATGACTATTATTCGATTTTTTTACGGAGGAATTTTTATTATGTTTGCTCACGTGCTATGTAGGCAACAAGTAAATGGAGCAAATTTACTGCATAGCTATTTACCAGCATCTATGCAAGCTTTGGCGTATTATATTGATCATCTGCAGTACGAGCCACTTTCATCGACAACTGTTGAGCCACCTTTTAGTGCCAGTAATAACGAAAATAGTGATAGCGATGGTGAAATTAATTATATTACAACAACAACAACTGCTCGTCCCATTAGCTCCTCAACTTCTAGTTGGTGGAATCCACCAGATTGGTGGGCTCCACTTTCCAGTACTACACAGGCCCCTACCCAAAAACCTACGCCTCCCCATAAACCAGCTTTGTATTCTCCCGAAATTATAAAACACCTTAAACTTCCGCTTGAAGGTTATGATATTTTCTATGAGTTGGGTAGTACACCAGAGGGATTTAACAACTTACCTCTTTCACTGATACGCGACATAATAACGGAAACTAATCACGATGATTTCAATAATGATGTAGAATCCCTTGACAATTTTTTGCGGCTATACGATGACAACTATGGTCGCGCTACATTTGATGCTGACTCTGCTATGGATCGTTGGTCAACAACCTCAACTGCTGGAAAGAAACGTGTACCTCCCACTAAACCCTATGTAGAATTCTTGTTGGTCTATGATCTCTTAAAAAGAGATGCAAAATCTTCAAATCTGAGCAAATATGAGGGTTATTCAGATGAAATTTTAAAAGAACTCAATGAATTAGCGCAAATGTCGTCGCAACGACAACTTTATACGCTGTTCAGACGTATGCTTGATCGAGGTGATGTGCAACGTAGTGACGTGATATCACGTATTCAAGGAATTATCAAAGATTTGAGTGATCCAAATAGTGCTACTGTAAAAGCACTCCGATATATACCTGCGATGCCATTTTTACCATAAATGCATTAAATTTATTTACAAAGTTATAGAATAAATAAAATGAAATCATTGAAATTATTTCAAAATACCTCTATTTATTTAAATTCCTCAAATATTTAAAATTTTGTATACATTTGTTAAGTCAACAATATTTTTAAGAGAGTACAAACAATTCTTATCTAAAATATTAGATTTCATTGCAACTTATTTGAAAATTATTATTTGTCAAATGAATCAATATTCCCAGAGGAGCCTTAATTAGTCTTGTATTCATAATTGGTTTTCTTACCATAATTAACAATTTTAGTTTTCCCGTTAGGTAGTTTTTTGCAACCCATTTACGACACTGGGGATATTTGTTTTTTTTTTCTCAAAATTTTTAATTTCAAAAATTCATAATTTTTTTAATTTGAAAATACCTTTACCGTTATTAAACACAATTTTAATGATAATTTCCATTAATTGATGAAAATGTTTATAAAGCAGTAAGTATATAATAAGAGTAAGTAGTACCATACGTTCATCTCCAAATTTTTTTCTTAAATTATTTAAATTCTTTTATAAAATCAAATTTCATATCTTCTGATTCCTTTAATTTAGAAAGCATGAAAATTAATGCAGTCTTTGTTTAAAATTGATAATTTGTATTAAAAAAAAAGACACTAACGTCTGCTTTACTGGTTGTATCTAACGTTGGATTGTATGAAAGGGGTCAAAAATCAAATTTAGAGATGAAACATTTTGTTTATTGTTTTTGTTTAGAGTAAAAACTCTAACATTTGCTTCTAATAACAAGTGGCTGTTTGTCAAACAAATACTCTCTTAAGTTGTATGCTACGAAATATTAAGAGAATTGAATTTCTTTCGTCTTGCGTTTTCATCAATTTGTTTAGCATTTGAGATTTTATTTTCTGCCACTAAAAGTAGTGTGAAAAATTCATTCTTTAGTTTTTTAGTGTCGTTACGCGAGTAAATACCGCATCTAATGTAAAATATTCTTGAAGACTGAATAAAATTGAAATGAAAGAAATACATATGTACACTACTGTATAATATGTATCTTATGTGAGATTAACGCATTTTAAATGTTTTATTTGAAACAAAAATATTCATTTAATTGAATTGAATGAAAACACATTCCACTTTTGAGATGAATAATCGTGGTAAATACGAGGAATCATCAATTGTTCAATAAAACTTATTGATTTATTTAAATTATATTGTTGAAGAAAGAAACATAAGACTAAAGTGAAAAATAATATATACATACATACATACATAGTTGCAACCTTGAACTATTGCAATACTAGAGACATACACACGCATACTGTTATTTCAACAATGGAAAATTTGGAAACATACATTTTAACAACTACCCCACACTTTTTGCGTAAAGCCATTGGTGATGCTCGAAGGTACGTGATAATACAATATACATATATCGCCGCTATACTTATTGTTTACAACAAATATAAAATCATTAATACCAGTTTTTTTTCTTTTATACGCATTTTTTTTTTAGTTCCTTTGAATTTAGGGCTCATTAACAAAGAATCGTTGCACTTTCTTTATTTCATTGCTAATGTATGTGTAGCTGCTTTCACTAAACCAGCTTGTAGGTGTTGATTCATGTTGTAAAAATGTTTAAGGCAGTTATTCGATTTTGAGATTTTCATTATATAAACATTAAAAGGGTGTCAATAGCAATAATTGTACGCCTTGGATTTTTATAGAAGTGTTCTTTAGATTGTTGTAAAATAAGACAACAGAAAGTAGATGCCGTTCTTATATTTTACAAATACATATTAAGTAGTTCTGTTGCGTTTTCATAGAATTTCATATACGTATATTCTAATGAAATCAAATAATAAAAGATTCCAGAAAATCAATGCTTGTTTAATATGCTTAGAATTATCATAATTTTTTATTTTTTTTTTTAATTTGCAACTTCTGTTTCTTTAAACTGTTGTATGTATGATGGAAGTTCTTTTTTTTAAATCATTAAAAATATATCACTTAATAATCTTTATCATATTTTTCGCATCACGTCACTTATTTGCTTGCCATACTGTACTGTATGTGTATAAATTTAAACAATTTATAAATATGTGTAGATATTTATGTACATAAAAACATTTTAGATCATTTATTCGCACAGAAACAGGTCAGAGAAATAACAATACTAGAACGGAGATAACACATTTCGATGACACTATGGAACAGTCCCAAAGTTTAACTTTAAACGAAGATGCCCTAAAACAGTTACCCGAGCCAAAGCGTTCTGTATTCATCTTCGAATGGTTGAGTTATTTAGAGAAATCGTTGCTTGTTGTGGAGCGCAATGAAATCAAGAATCATCAAAAGAAACTTGTACAACAATTAACAGCCCAAATTAATGGTTCACCAGGTCCACCAACGCGTAAACTTTTGGCTAGTTGTTTGGCAACATTATTTTCAGTCGGCGATACTTTCATGCTGTTCGATACAGCGAATATTTGTAATGACATTTTAAAAAACAAAGATGATTCGCCAAGTTATTTGCCAACCAAATTGTAAGTATTACGATAATAATTCAATTGATTGCTTAATTATACATCATTATTACAGAGCTGCTATATGTGTCCTCGGTTCAATGTATGAAAAACTAGGTCGTATGATGGGACGTTCTTATGAAGAAACTGTCAATTTATTGTTAAGAACCCTACGGAACGCTGAATCTCAGGCGCGTATTGAAATTATGATTACTCTTGAGAAAGTGTGTGCTGGCATGGGAACTGCGATATCAAATGTCCATAAAGACATATATAAGGCTACTAAGCATGGCTTGACCGATCGAGTAATGGCTGTAAGGGTAGCGGCTGCGAAATGTATTTTAGAAATGATACAACACGCCCCATTTCTTTATCAAACTGAACTCGAAAATTTACCAGCCCTTTGTTTTCGTGCTTTTGATGGCAGCAGTTACGAAGTTCGTTGCGCTGTAGCAAAACTTTTAGGCACCTTATTGGCTTTTACACAACAGCAACAGAATGACGTCAATAATAAAAAGATGTCAGTACAGACAACGCAGTCAAAGGCTTCTACAAGACAAGTGTCATTGGACGAGACACTAAACTTTCTTATGACGGGATTTTTAAGAGGAGGAGGTTCATTCCTTAAAGGCACTGGTGAAATTATCAAAGGCAGTTCCAGTGTAAATCGTGAGATACGCGTTGGCGTAACACATGCCTATGTGGTTTTTGTAGACTATATGGGCAGTGTATGGCTTGAACGCAATTTGTCTATTTTTTTGTCACATGTTTTGGATTTGGTTGCAAATCCAAAGGCAGCATCTTCGCATGTTGATGCTGTTTACTCTCGCAAATGTATTAATTTCGTTCTACGTTCCGTACTCGGTAAAATGCTTGGTGAAAAAGCCCAAACATCAGCATGTAAAGAACTGATTTATATGATAGCCAAACAAATGAACTCGATAGATTTTAACCCTGAAAATGCCAAGGACTCTAATCAAGAAACATTATTTAGTCAACACTTTTTAGTATGTGCTCTTCAAGAGTTGGGCTCCTTGGTATTAGGGTTAGGAACAACAGCCCAGAATCTTCTGGCTGATCAAACTTTAAATGCTATCGACACGACGTGTGCAGTCCTTGTACATCCAAGTGCTGCTGCAAGATTAGCAGCAGCGTGGTGTTTAAGATGCTTTTGTGTAGCTGTACCAAGCTTAATAACGCCTCTTATTGATCGCTTTGTAGACGCTATTGAACAAATGCGTTCCTCTCCGGAAGCAGTAGCGGGTTACAGTTGCGCTTTAGCGGCTATTTTGGGAAGTGTACGTTACTCTCCTTTAGGTATACCTCATACCAAGGGAAAAGTTGTATTTAATGCTGCTGAGGAATTACTGCGTTCAGCTTCGCAAAATAGTCGCATGTCGTTAAATCGTACCCAAGCAGGTTGGTTGTTGATTGGATCCATTATGACTTTGGGTTCCCCCGTTGTTAAAGGTTTACTACCAAGACTTCTGCTCTTATGGCGCCATTCTTTTCCCCGTTCGAACAAAGAATTGGAATCTGAAAAAGCACGCGGAGATTCATTTACTTGGCAGGTTACCCTTGAAGGAAGGGCAGGGGCATTATCTGTAATGCATAGCTTTTTAGTCAATTGTCCCGATCTGGTGACTGAAGATATAACAAAGCGTCTATTAACACCAATTGAAAGCGCTTTAGCTATGTTGGTAAAGTAAGTTACAATGATGATTTCAACTTGTTTGGTTTTTCTCATTGTTGTTGCTTTTTTTAGTTTATCGTCAGTATTAAAAAGTTATGGTACACAATTAAAAGCACCTGCCGCCATGGTACGTCTGCGACTTTATGAGACGTTATCACAATTACCATCCAATTCGTTAGAAGCTTCTTACACTCATTTATTGCGAATGCTTATATCGGAATTTACTTTGGCGGAAAACCCAGCAAACACTACAAATTCTCTTCTACGCAATTTGTGCCATGCAGACGATTCTGTTATTTTAGGCACCTGGCTTCAAGAAACCGATCATCGTATTATAGAAGATCAGGTAAATTATGTAATTATTTTCCCTTTTTTTTTACCGAAACATTTAACTGCATTTAGAGTCATATATACCACTACTGTACAACTTCATACTACATACTAATAGCAATAAATATTTGTAAATAACTAAAAACGCAATTTAAATTTTACTTTTACCTATATTGAATTAAAATTATTGTAAGATGGAACCAAATCGAAGATGGGATGGCGATCATGTAAGTGTTGTTTCTAAAATGAACTTGTTGTTGTATGTTGGTTTTTATATTGTCTTATTATTTGCATTTTAATTTTGTTAAATTGCTTTATTTTCGTTGAAGTCAGAAGGTATTTGACAGCCAAATTAGCACATTTTTCCATTCTAACGATAACTATTTAATATTTTGTTTAAGATTTTTTTTTTAATGAAAAATTCTTTTTTGTTTCGTTTTGAAAGATATATTTATAGTATGTATACAATTAAATGCGTCCTATCATTTACAGTTGCAGCCTAATAGCGCCGCAGGATCGGGTGCTTTAGAACATGATCCATGTTGTCTGTACAGAGTCGGTGGCAATTCTTCTAACGGAGCCACAATGAATGGAGCTTACGGGAACAAGGCTGATCAATGTCCTGGACCACTTCCTCTGGGAGTGGCTATAATTGACATGTCAATAACGCTGTTCGGAGTAATTTTTCCAAAAGTTGCAAATAAGCATCGTTTACAAATGCTGGACCATTTCGGTGAATGCATACGACAAGCAAAAAGTAGTCGTCAAGAAGCAGTTCAAATGAATGTATATACAGCTCTTCTATGTGGCCTGAAAGTACTAACAGATAATAAGGCCAGTATAGGACAAGAAGATGTGAGAAAAAACTTCACGAATCTAGTAACGTCTGGACTTAACAGTTCTAATTCAATGCTAAGATGTGCTTCTGCAGAAGCTTTGGGTCGTCTTGCTCAAGTAGTAGGCGAGTCTCGTTTTACAGCGGAATTGGCCCAAAATTCATTTGACAAATTGAAATCAGCTCGCGACGTTGTGACTCGTACTGGACACTCATTATCGCTTGGCTGTTTGCATCGTTATGTTGGTGGAATGGGATCATCGCAGCATTTAAACACTAGCGTATCTATATTGTTAGCCTTGGCTCAAGATATATCTTCACCTATAGTGCAGTTGTGGGCTTTGCACGCCTTGGCTTTAATTGCAGATTCAGGCGGCCCAATGTTTCGCAGTTATGTCGAAGCAACATTGACATTATGTATGAAATTATTACTAAATGTACCACAGTCATTTGTGGATGTCCATCAGTGTATTGGTCGTGTTCTGAACGCATTAATTACAACGATGGGCCCTGAACTCCAAGTATGTAACACCTTTATAAGTATATGTATTTATGCAAAGTTTTGCTAACAATTTATATTTATAGGGAAATGTTGGCAGCATTACGAAAATGCGTAAAACTTTCATTTGTGCTGCATATATAATGCAGGGTCACTCGAATCCATTGGTGCAAGCAGAAGCAACCGGTTGCCTTCAACAAGTTCATCTTTTTGCTCCTGGTAGTATTAGCTTACCATCTTTGGTGCCCACCCTTGTAAAAAATTTATCAAGCAACTATCTAACACAACGTAAAGCGTCTGTCTCTTGTCTACGCCAACTTGCACATCGTGAAGCTAAAGAGGTTTGCGATTTAGCCTTAGCAATTAAACCTGATGACTGTCCCAAATTGGTTGTCACTGAATACGGTCTTCCTGGAATACTTTTTGCCATGTTGGATTCTGAAACTGATATAGAAATGCTTAAGAACATACATGATACTCTTACTTCGATGTTGCAATTAATGGCCGCTGAAAGTTTAAGTACCTGGTTAAGTTTATGTAAAAATGTGCTCACTGTTGCTGTTGAAAACTCACCTCTACCGGATGATGTTGCTTTAACTTCCAAAGGAGATGGTACTAAAACGGCACCAACTTCTAGTTCTTCAATATCACAAAATTTAGCCAGTAATGATCAGGATGATGAAGATGAGGAGGATGATGCTGATGATGTAACAGAGTACCATGCTACAGAGAACTCTTCCACGCATCCAGCTATTCAGCCCCGCTGGACAACCCGTGTTTTTGCTGCACAATCCGTAAGAAAAATAATGTCGGCATGCGAGTTTGATAGCCCAGTACACTTTGATTTGTTGCAAGCTAAAGAAATGCAAATGACAAAATCAAGCGGTGATTATTTGATACTCCATCTATCGGAGCTTATTCGTATGTCCTTTATTGCGGCCACTTCAGATTCTGATCAACTTCGATTAGAAGGTCTGAGAACTTTGCAGGAAATAATAGATCGGTTTGCAAACGTTCCTGAGCCAGAATTTCCTGGTCATTTGTTATTAGAACAGTTTCAAGCTCAGGTAAGGTCGGATTATAGTATATAATTATGTATTTTTCAATGTTTTTCTTTGTTTGTGTATAAAGGTTGGCGCTGCTTTACGTCCAGCTTTTGCACCCGATACACCGTCGCATGTAACTGCAGCGGCCTGCGAAGTTTGTTCAGCTTGGATTGGTTCGGGTGTAGCTCGTGATTTAAATGACCTGCGTCGAGTCCATCAACTGTTAGTGTCATCATTAAATAAATTGCACACGAAAACAAACAGCACACAATTATTCAATGAGTCTATGACAACGCTAGAGAAGTTGAGCATATTAAAAGCTTGGGCTGAAGTTTATATTGTTGCTATGATCACCAACAATACTGCACCAGCTTCGTTGTTAAGAAAACAATTAACCGCTTCAAATTTAATAACCTCACTGACTAGTGATATTGAAATAGATGAAGATGAGACAATGGAAGCGGATTCCGGCATAGATCGAAATTGCGAAAGTCTTTTAACGTTGGTTAAACCAGAATTAGATAATCTCTCCACCCACTGGTTAGCTGCTATGAAAGACCATGCATTACTTTTATTGCCGGCTGAATTTCAAAGTCAATTACCACATGATGGAGGAGCCTTTTACACTCCTGATACCATAAATTCCTCCAAACCACATTATTTAGCTTCTTGGCCGCCCATATTATATGCTGCATCATTATGGCTTAAGGATGAAGGTTTTCAACTACACATGGATTCACCTAGTCAACCAGATAATGAATTGAATAATACTGATAATACATCATTAGAAGCTAACAATAATATATCGCATGGTTCATTATCGGCAGATCGTTTCCATATGATTTTTGGCTTATGTATGGAAGCTTTGTGTAGTACAAGGACGTCAGAGAAACCAAAAAATGTGATAAGTTGTTTACAATCCATGTACACCATATTCGATTCGAAATGGGCTCGCCAACAACTCGTTAAAGATAAAGTATTGACAATTGAATTGTGCAATGTATTGCATAGGCAAATCTTAACTAGTGATGATTTATTTGTGCAGCTGTTATGTATAGAAATATTGAAGCAATCGGTTCAAGCTTCTAAAGAACAATTAGCAGAATATTGCAACAACTATTTAGAGAAGCACAAAAACATTGAGAATGCAGATAATATTTCACTCCAAGATCAAATCGATCAAATGGGGGAAGGAGGTAGTTCGGGTGAAATAACACCTGGTTCCTCACATATTTATGCGGTCTTAGAGGTCTGTTTATGTTTATTTGTGAGACAAATTCCAACGATGAACCCTGGTGCCGCAAATACAGTACAATTTCGTCAAGATTTAATTGCCAAAACTGCATTATCTTCACAATCATTCTTTAATAAGTTAGCTGAGGACAATGGACGACTAGTGGCTAGTGCATTAGAATGTGTTGAAGAACTAACCACTCTTTGTTCTCCAAAAGGGGCTTTAGCAATTTTGCCAACCATTCTTTATATGACAACGTCCATTATAAAGGAAATTGCAAATAAATCATTTATTGATTCAACGATTTTAGCAAATACAGTAGCAATTCAAGCTGCTTTACATGCTTTAGAATCTATATGTAAAGATAAATGGGCTAAACACCCTTCAGTAGCTAGTGAGTGGCAGGAATTATTACAAAGTTCCTTGGCGACAATTGTTGATCTAACAAAAACTGCAGGTAATAACGAAGATCGTAAAATGGATGAAGTCACAATGCTAAAGGCCATTGCCGTCTTTATACTACACACTCCTCCAGCAGTAGTGTCAACTCCTTCGCTGCAATATCCATGCATAAATCACTTCCGTCAATATTTACAATCGGATAATTTATCAGTTAAACTGAAATGCATACAAACAGCTCGATTAATATTTTCCCAATCTGAATTAAAAGTATCGACACCCTATATACATGCTCTGGCTCCGCGCATAATTGAGGGACTATACATGGAAAGTGCCAAACAGCCAAAAACAGAATTGGAATTGCAAATTATTTTAGAGAGCATAGTGACAGTTGAAGCTTTAATTGAATTGGCTGAACCCCAAAATCGTAAGTCAAAATTGCAAATATTTTAATTTGAATATTTTTTGTGTTGTGTTTTAAACCCTTTATACAACTGAACGATATGCATAATCCCTCTAAAAGTAGTAAGAGCAAATGTCGAGAAAATTATTCCTTATTAGAATCTTAAATATGAATGCCAGTATAAAACAAATTCCAATTATTTTACCATAACAAAATTATATTTTAATCTATAGAAGGAATAATTTTTTTAAATTTCTTTAACATATTAGTAACAAGATAAATAATTTAATTCATTTGTATTTTTTCTTGTTTAATTATTTTTTTTTATTTAATCTTCTAATGCATTCCAATAATCACAAAACTTATCTCTCCCTAACTATCATCTATTGTGTATGTATGTCCTTAACATACTGTTACGTAACTTAACATAACATAATACAATAATATAGGAAATCTTATGCAAGGTAATTTTATCAAATACTTTATCATTTTGCATTCATTCATCTTAGTTTCTTAATATTTTATTTATGTTTTGAGTTTATATTCTTCAATAATTTGATTATATTTCCATTAGCTTTTTTACCCGATATCTATAATTTCTGTAAATTTTAAACTTATTTCTCGGGTTTAATTATTTACTCTTCACACTTCTGTAGGCATACAAATGTTAACCCTTCTGGTACCTGTGCTAATAAATTATTTGGCTGAACCATCTAAGTTACGAAATTTGCCGAAATATCAACGTCAATTACATGAACAAGCTTTACAGTGGCTTATGAAAATTGGTCCCAAATATCCACAAGAGTTTAAATCATTGATGGGACAGTCACCCGAACTGCGGCAAAAATTAGAAGCAGCTGTACGATGTCAACAACAATCAGTGGCAATTGCCAATCGGGTTCAGACAGCACAATCTCGCAGCAGTCTTGATAAACAACAAAAGCCTACTATTAAACTGAAAACTGATTTTAGTAATTTTCAATAAATTTTGCAGATTTATTAATCGTTGCGGAGCAAATTATTTAATGAAAAAACTATTTCTAATGGCATTAAGTAAATACATGTTATATGTATATATACATATATATTAATATATTCAATCTATATATATATAATAATAATGTATTAATATAATGTATTGATACTAATATAATATAGTATTATATTATTATTATTATATATATATTAATATATTATATTAAGCGTTATACGTATATACGTATATATATAAGTATGCATATAAATAATAATGCTTTAATATAGTCAAATAAATAATACGTAATATATTTATACATATTCGCCATGTTATTGCGCTTTAAAATAAAATATTAACAGCTCGATTTTACTTATTTTTATTTTCATTCTTTAATTATTAATAATTTAAAAAATAAATCCTTAAGTCTATTCGTATTTAGTTTTTAGAATAATAGAAAAAAGAATGGAAAGATTTTTATTTATATATGTATATATATATACAAATATATATAAGTATGCATATATATATATAGTATATATATATATATATATTATATGTATTTACATATAATACATATAATACAGATGTATATATATATACACATATATACATCTTCTAACAATTATTACAAATGTTATATGTACGTTAAAAAAATGAAAATCTTATAAAATACACGCATATAAAGTGATGTCGTCTTTATTAACCAACAACTATATTATTGTGATTTTCTTTAATGGCTTAAAAGTTCAATCTTTACACAAAATCTACAAAATATCGAAAAATCTATTTTGTCTGATTAAACTATTTTTCTACTTAAATGAAACATATTTATTTGAGTGGTTTTTAGTAATTATTCAGTTTTCCTAAGATTTTATTTACAGAAATTTTTTCTTAATGTGACAATTACGTTTCAAATTCTGTTTTTATATTTGAAATTATATCATTACAAACATTTTTATAAGCAGTTTGTGAATCATTTTTACTGCCAGATCTTTTCCGTTTCCTTGTCTTTTGTATTGTTTTTGTAGCTACCAAATCAATTTCTGGCATACTGATACCCACCATACTCGGTTCTAAACGGCTTAGTAAAGCTGTGGAATAGAAGAGTACATGCAAACGTTCACGGAATCTTGCAATATGACTATGCGTATCATTTATAACAGGTAAAGAGGGGAAATTCTTCAAGTCACTATCCGCAGTGTGTATGCACAGTGCCCGAAACCCCATAGCTGTGGACCAATTAGAAGGTAAATGTTGTATTTGTCTAATAGATGGGATTATTGGTGTTACAGTTTTTAAACTTTTACTCAGTTGCGCTGGCATACTTGTATCCAGTTCGCAAGTTTGTAAAGAAACTGATATTTGAGGATTCAATGCTGACATTACAATTGACAAATTCGCACTGTTTAATTGTACATTATCGCAAAGATAATTATTCAATTTGAAATTATAGGCATATTTGAAAAAATTATAGTTTCTGATACCATTTGGTCTTAAACGGGAAATATACAGTTTTTCAGGAGCAATTTTTTTTCTTTTTGCTGCCACCATCTCTGCTGATGGTATTTGATTTATGCGTTTCTTATCTTTAGCTTCTTTGTCTGCTTTTTCCAATTTAAGCTTAAGAGGCGGGTCTACGTTTTTTGGAATTTTAACTTTAGTTTCTTCTTTTTCATCATCATAATTTTGTTCTTTTTGATTTGTTGACAACTCCTCCAGTTTATCTTTCCAATTGACTATGTTAATTGTATTATTTTTCCTGTTGTTTTTACGAGGTATGCTTTCAATGCTGGCTTCCGGATTTTTTTCAAGATATCTTTTGATTACGGTAAATCGAGTGCGACAACTAATACGAGTATGTTTTCCATTTAAAGCCTTTTCACATTTCTTCCATTCCTTGACACCATATTCTGTTACGAAATTTATTAACAGCATATCATCTTCTAATGTCCAAGGCTCACATTTGTGACGTTTCGATAAGGTATTCAGGTAACGACCTCGCAACTGAACAACTGTGCGATTGGGAAAAAGGTTTCGTGGTATGCAATTAAATTTAGTACCATATTCATTGACAGCTGCTATCAGAAGTAAATCTTCTTCCGGTGTAAAGGGTGCTTTTAATGTAGGAAATCCAAGGAGTAAGTAATAATAAGGGAAAAATAAAAGAATAAACACGATTACCTCTGTTAATTTTCGGATTTAAACTATAAAAATAACGACTTTGCAAAGTAGTTTTTGCTTTATGCGGAAAATGAGCCACTACATTGCTCCAATTAGTGATACCATGTATAGTATTCTTCTCAACAACCCTTACAAGACGTTCATCGTCTTCTTTAGACCATTTGCTTGTATTTTCGGGTAATGCATAACGAACACTGGTTTGATATTGCACAAAGCACTGTAAATAAATTGGACAGTATTTGAAAAATAATAAAATACAAATATTTTAATCTTTTACCTGAAAATCTGATCTTTGGCCAACTTCTAAAGCTATAGCTTGCCAATCTTGGCAATTATATTTTTTGACAGCTTCTATAAGTTTATTATTTTCCTCTTCAGACCAACTAGTGCGCTTTAATGAAGGATGTAGAAATACATTCCAGATAGCCTCGCACGATTTAGCAGAATGGCGATGTTGGACGTCCTGACTGGATATATAATCCCAGTCAATTTCGAAATCTGCTTGCACTTCAGTTAAAAGTTTTGCCAACTTTTCACTATCTATGTCAGATCTTTTTCTGAATTTCCTTCTAGAGGTTTGAGCCATATAATCAAAAATCTAGACGGTCAATTAATTATGATTTATTTTACATAGACTAATAACCATTAGACTTACCTGATTTTTAATGCCTACCACAATGGCAAGCTTGTCTCGCGTAGACCAAACATGTCTGGCTTGTAAGTCCAAGTCCATAGGAAACATTTCGTTTTCCGATTTCCTTTTTATGTAATCCGGATTATTGGGACAGTTGCGGCATTTTATATCTTTAAAGAACATATTCCCCTTCAAATAGAAAGTTCCCCCCTTTAAATAGGCTCCTTTTATTCCTATACCCGTTTGCCGTTTACTACAAATGCCCTTTTTAAGAAAAACTTCATTCGCTCTATAAGTTTCCTTTACATTGGATAAGAGATTCTCTAGTTTTTGTCGAATGGCCAGTAATTGATGTTGCATATTTCTATTTAGCGTTAAGGCTTCATTTAGTTTGCCTTTTACATCATCACCATTATTAGTCGCCATTATAAGGAAGTTATACTTTTTGTTGTTTTATGCTTATAGGACCGCTTTCGTTTTCTATCGCCTTTGTAAACAAAAAATATTTCTTCCTGTACAAAATACAGAAATATAAAATATAAACAATAGAAGTGATGCCAACAGTTAAAAAAAATTTGGCGTAAAGTAGTCAAGAAACGCTGATATCGGGCAAAGACTACACAATGCCAGTTGTTATCCTCTAAAAATTTACCAATTTGAAATGGAATTTAAAGATAAAAACAATTTAGAATTTATTCATTTGAACAGTATTTTTATCTAACGCATAAAATCTAAATTGTTCTTATATATAAATAACCTAAAGGTAGTAATTTCAGCTTGCTAAAACTCTCCACTTTCTGTTATCGAAATCTTTCTACTTCTTCTAACAAGTTCTTAATTAATGTTAGCCACTTAAACAACAATTTGGGAACTATATTACTTTCATAAATTTTTAATTTAAAACAAATTAGAAAACTATACATTTTTCATATATATCACCGAGAACATAAGTATAAAGGACCAAACTAACATTGTACTGACAGTACTTTTTTTTGAATATGGTAACACTTGCCTATATGTCATTAAAATATATCTCTGTTTTTTTCCACAAAGGCAACAAATCTGCATAAAATATAAGAAATACAAATAAATCAGTCATACTCATATAAATTAGTAAAATTATTATTGTTTTTCTAATTAAAAAAGTAAAATAGAAAAAAAATTAGTAACATTATAGAAAATATTTGTGCATAAAAAAATAAAATAAAGTGAACACTTGACCGTAGAAAAACAGTATGTACAATGCCAACTACATGGATGGCGTACCAGTTAAGATAGCCGAAAAGTATAAGCCTCCTCCTGCTATATACAAATTGCCTCAATCGTTAGCACACAAATTGAATTTGGAAAATAATTATTATTGGATTTGTACAGCATTTGCTTATGATTTACAGCTCGAACACAAGGCCCTGACAAAAATTCAGGAATGGAAACGTATACGCCAGCGCGACAAGGAACTGCGGAAGGAAAGAATTTCTAGAAGAGAATTACAACGCAAACGTGAAGATGAAGAAAAACAAAAGAATCTACTTTATAGCGTATCATATCCTAGCACCGACGACTTATCCTCAGGCAACGAAGAGGAAAACGACGAGGTGACCAAGATAAAAGATGAAATTTTAACGGATATTTTGCCAACGAAGGAATCAGCACCACAAATTAGTGTTGCAAAAACAACAGCAAATAGCTTCCATAATATTTTACAACCGACAGTATTGTCTTATAGTAGTAATACCCGCAACGGCACTAATAGTAGTAATTATGTGACAACCCCAGCTAAAACGTCATTTGATAGTAAACTATCCAGCAACACTTTTAATTATAAAGATTTCGAAGATGATACTTCTTCACCCTTTGATAATATTGAACTTAAAACTATTAATGATTTGGATGTGCTGGCCCAAGTCTTACACAATACCCAAATAAAATCTCCAGTGGATGAGAAATTAGAAGAGACTATGGCGGAAGATTCAGTTAATAACATAAAAGAAAGCGAGCCTGAACAATGTGATTCTTATTGTATTCCAGAAATAACTAATGAGGACATTCCAAAAGCTAATAACAATTTACCAAGATTTGAAAATTACATTTATAACTCTTCTCAGGCCGTATTTAATACTGAGGTCAAGGACCAAAACACAATTTCGACAAATGCATTGCAATATAATGCCAACCTAACCGCTCATGCACTGACACCTCAACATCATTATTATAATGGATTACAAAAATCCAATGCCTACTGCAACAGTCAATCCTTAAATAACTATCAAACAAATGTGGCAAGTCCTTTAACTAACAATAGATTACTAGCCGTCACTGATGACCAAGTAATCAAATCGAAAAGTGTACCCGATATTATAAAAGAGCTGAGAGATGAAATTCGAAATTCGGAAATTCGACGACACAGAAATTGTAGCTATAATAAGGGCGAGGTGTCTACACAAAATACAGGTAAGCATTACATCTCAACCTATAAATGATTAAAATATTAAACATTTTATAATAGCAGGATATTCCATAAATGAATCAACAACCATCAATGCAATAACTGAGAATACAGATGTATTTAGAGATTTAGATGATAACAGCAAAAGGCTAGTCGAACAAATATGCGGTATGGGTTTCCCTAAACAGAGGGTGGTAAGAATTGTCCAACTAGTAGGAGCTGATGATAAGAAGGTTTGTAATGAAATTAGTGGCAAAAGTTTTTTAACCTATCTTGTCTACTTGTTATCTTATAGGTCATAGAACATCTTATACCCTTAAGTGAGTTAGCCGATTTAGGGTTTGAAGAACAGAAAATATCGGAGGCATTAATACGTAATGAAAATAATAAAAACAAGGCTCTAGATGAATTGATTGCCTAGTCGTATACATATATTACATTAATGAAGACCCATCGTTCATTGTGGCAGTCACTATTTACTAAAACACTATGTCAGACAAATAAGCTTATTTTGAATATAGTATGTAATTAGTTATTTTCTATTAATTTGCAGTCTACTCATACTGTATCTTTATAATGATTAATATATGCTATTGAAATGAAATGAATCTAACAATTATAAAAAAGAAGTCAACGCATGTATTTGTTTATTTAGTTTTGAATATACCAATGAATCTAAAAGGGTCGCGTTGCTGAACCTAATTCAAATCGTCTTCGTTACGAATAATTTTGAAATTTTCACAGGGAAAATATAAATGTTTGTTTTTACAATATCATAGGGCTCGCGTTCAGTTAAAAATGAAAACATACTAAAATTAGCATCTTCATCGTTGAACAGAACTATTAAATTCATTTACATAAAAAATTTGTTTACAAAAACAGTTTATAGGTAAAAAAAAGAGTAGTTTTGAAGTTTCCTTGAAAAAAAAACTCATTACTTAGAATGTCATACATTTTTACATAATAACTTTAACGGTAAATTACTGGAATAATTTCAGCGGATACTTTTTAACAGAATTGATAGTTTAATAATATATGTTTTGATTATAAACATTTGACTTCTGCGTTATTAGTAATAAAAAAACGCGTAAACTTGACGCAACACAGATATGTTGTGAGCGACATTTGAGTAATTGATGTAGGTTTTCTTTTATCAGTAAGCTATTGTATTATTAGGCATATATGTATACACTATATATGTAGATATATACTTTTCTTGACTTTACAAAAACACAATATGTATCTTAAAAAAGAAAACAATAATGACGTTGACGATAAACAATGCCAAAATTTTACAACTCTGTCCAAAAAAAGAAAGTAGTAAATTTAGTAGTAGACAAGGAGGACAACTTCTGCATGCAAATAAGAAAAAAATAAAATACTGTGTGAAAATCGTAAGAAATACATTCGATTTTTCTATTTTCTCAAAATTTTTCCTCAACAAATTGTACATTGAGAGTTTTCGGGAACAAATTAAGAAAATTAAAAACAGTGAATATTAAGACTATCGTCAAAAGAGATCACAAAAAAATAAAAGGAATCTCGAATCACCATGAAGTAAACTTGGAAAGCAGCAATAACAGTAATACAGGAAAATAGAGCCTGAAAAATACTAATTGTATTCAAGAAACTTTTGTCCTGGGCGCAGAAACCGGCGTGGAGAGTTAGAAAAATTGATTCGATTTAAAACCAAGCCAGAGCCAGAAAATAAATTTGTCTGGGGGGAGTGTGTTATAACACTTTTGGTTATTTCATGATTCTGCTCCAAAGAAAATTTTCGTTTGGGCCTAAGGAAAAAGAAGTTTGTATAAAATAATGGACACTACCATGACGCAGCAACGAAACCGTGTACAATCGGGTGCCACAACGACAACAAGCGCAAGTAGTTCTACAACGACTGCTCTAAATGTCGGCCAAAACTCCAGCAATAATAGCGGTGGAAGTAATATCGGTCAAAGTTCCAGTATGCTGGGAATGAATATTGAACCAACAGAGCCAATAGAAGTGCGTAGTACATCATCGTTTGCCAATATGCTGGATGGATTTGCAGCCCGTGTTTCAGGAGATCGCTGTCAGAGCGCAGCGAGCACTCCAAGCTCTAGTAACTCATCAAGTTTAGGAATGATCGGGGTTGCAAATTCCGCACCGGGCATAGTTCAGAGCGGTGTTGCAAGTGTGGGTTCAATATCTAGCTTAACCAGTATTGGTAATACTGCCAATGCCTTTTATTCTTCCATTGGGTTAGCGTTCAACTCATTGACCTCACCTATATCAGCTGCTGCAGCAGTTGCATCTGCCACAACAGCAGAAGCAGCTGCTGTTGTTGTTGCAGCTGCTTCTGCCATATCCAATCATTTGAGTTCACCAACTAGTACCACACCACCTCGTGAACTGGATGATGACGACGAGGATTGTGACGACGATGAGGAAGATGAAAGCAATAATAGAAAAGAGATATCACCAACCACAAAAAAGTCATGGACTGAGATTAAGGCCACAGTAAATGAAATACGAAAGCAATTGTCAAATTTATCTAGCATGGTGCCCACAAATATACAATTTCGTACTTTATCTGATGGTCGAGTACGTTGTTATTTTCTTAGCACCCCGCCTAACGCCTGGGAAACAACATTGCTATATACAGATATTAATCTCTCTGCGGCAACGTCAAGTGAAGAACCAGCATCACCTGATAGTCCAATTGATAGTGGCATTATGCGCTTGGGTTCACCTCCCTCTTCGCAAGCCTCGTCGCCAAATCCTTATTCCGGTAGCTTCTTGAGTAGTGGAGGATTTGGATATGGCTTTAATCGGAGCAGCAATAAAAGGTTTATTTATAATGAGACCCAGTTTTGATATCAAATAAGTGAATTCAAATAAATATTTTATAAACAATTACAGACTACAGTGGAACATAGTGTTACAGCAGCCAATGTTTAGTGTAGCTAACTCTATTGGTGGTGGCAACGTTAACGCTTGGTCAAGGGAATTTCAGTTACTTCAAGAACGAAAACGTCTTTCTACCTGGGGCATTACTTCCTATGAATTGCACAAACCAAGTGGTAAAATAGTTTTCCCATGCTTTAATGATTTGTACCAATGCTTGGATACTGGATATAATGTAAGTACTCTTTCTTGCTACTTTCTAAGACAACTTTAAAATAATAGAATGAAAGAAAAATTTGTGCTAAATTTACGGCATTATTATATTACTTTTAAATCTTTGCAATAGCTTTGAAATTAAAACATACGACATTAATATATTAAGTGATTATGTTCAAATTTATCTTTAATTATGCAAATTTAATTGATTTTATTCCCTTTAATTTCGTTGAATAAACAGGTTTGACTTTCTCCAGAGAAAATTAATCGTTACATTTAACTGCTGGGAAAAAACATTCAAATAGTTGTTATTGCCTTTAGAAGCATACAATTTTTTACAATGATTCATTTAAATTTTTTGTAATGATACGATATTATATCATACTTTAATTGTTGTCTATTTTGAATAAGAAAACACATATGAGTATAATGCATGCCAGTGATATTGTATTTTCTGAATATTATTTTTGTTTTTATTTATTAGGAATTTTAAGTGCACAGATTAAGAAGATATGTGCAAAGATTAACTGTTCTAACGTAGACTTTTTAATTTGCTGAAGTCTCTCTATAAGAAATCGCCACCGATATGTAGTCTGAAGTTTATTTTAAAGTTTCCTTTGATTTGAAGAAAAATTTAAAGCGCTATTAATGACGGCTACATTGCTAAACAAGAGATTTTTTGATCTCAGGAATGTATTGTTTTTATAATATATTGATGCATTATATGGATGTTGTTAAGTGTTTATTTATTTTATTATTGGTGCAATTTTTTTTTTCACAGACCAATCCACTCTTCCCTATACAACTGCGCACATGTCCTCAATGGGCTGCTTTGTATCCCCAAATATGCCCACAAAATTCTGATTTAATTGCCTACATAAGCGAAAGTGACATTTGGGTTACACATACACTCAGTGGTCATGAGGAACGTCTAACGTTTGCTCATGATGGGCGACGTTCTTTTGCAGATGATCCTCTGAGTGCCGGTTTGCCATCATACGTAATGCAGGAAGAATTTAGCCGTTATCAAGGATATTGGTGGCAACCCCAATCCGACGGTATTGGTTTTTAAAGACATGTTTTTGAATTTATTTTGTTAATATTCTATATTACCGTTATTTCGTTGCAGATGGTATATATCGAATTGTTTACGAAGAGGTCGATGAATCTGATGTTTGTCTATATAGCTTCCCATCTCCTGATACTATGCCAGGCGAAGTTGAGGAGTACAGATTTCCACGTACCGGTACTGCAAATGCCAAGTCGAAATTAAAAATGGTTCAGTTTGTATTAAACGAATCCCTGCAAATAAGCGATGTGTGTATTAAAGATTTGCCGTATTCTCTGTCAGTTGTTTTCCCTTGGCTGGAGTATATTGTGCGTGTAGGATGGACACCAGATTCAAAATAGTAACGTTTTCAGATGGATAAATAATTAAAACTAACAGAATAATAATCGCTGTACTTTAATTTTTTAGTATATGGATGGAAGGAATGGATCGTAAACAGCAGCGTTTGGACTTAATACTTATACCTCTTGATAACTTCTGCGAAACCTATAGTAGTTCAACATCGTCTCCCTCAGGTTCAACCGACCACAGTTGGAAAGGTCCTTGCAGTCGGACAGTATCCCCTCTACAAGTAAATTATTAAACTTAAATTTATTAAATAAATGTTGTAACCTAATGTATCCTTTTTGGCAAGGTTTTATATACTCAAGTTTCTGACACATGGATAAATGTTCACGATATATTACATTTCTTAGAATTAACTGATGTATCGATAACTTATCTGTGGGCCTCTGAAGAGACGGGGTTTAGGCACATTTATTTGGTAACATCTAGTCTGTGTTCTAAAGCAATGAATGGTTGTAATGAAACTTCGTCGGTACCAGGTAGCAGCAGTAATGCTTTCAATAATAGTCAACGCCACAAGTTTCATTGCCCAACAAATATCTTCGACAGCCATGGTGATGTTATAAACGCAGCTACTCTTCATCCAAGAATTATTAATAAGGTAACACATAACATACCTATATTTAGGGTGTTTGAAATGTTTTACGTTTTGTTTGTCATCTTTTCATTTTTCTTTTTTATTTTGCTAAAGGTGGCTCTCACATCGGGAGAATGGGAAGTTTTAGGTCGAAACTTGTGGGTAGATACAGAAAATCAACTTGTCTACTTTTTGGGACTTAGAGAAACACCACTGGAAAAACATTTATATGTTGTCAGCCTGCAAAGACCCGAACACATTAGACAATTAACAGAGCCGGGTTATTCATATGTCGTAGAATTTGATGAGGTATGTCATTGAAAAAGTGTATATTCTTTCATCCAAGTTTTTAACAAATGTGATAATTTTTTTCTTTATGAAATTTAGCCTTGTCAATTAATGTTACAAGTTTATTGTAATATACAACGTCTGCCGTCGTGCAAAGTTATGCGAGTAACTCAAACTTGTCAAAGCGGCGGCGTAAATGGTATACAGTTGTCATTAATGGGTTACTTACATGAAGGCGGTAAACCCGAACCGCAATATTGTCCACAAATCTATTCACCACAACTGCCTTCGGGTGAAATTGTCTATGCCATGGTTTTTAAGCCACATAATTTTCAATTAGGTGTTAAATATCCAACTGTGTTGAATGTTTATGGCGGGCCGGAAGTGCAAACAGTCAATAATACATTTAAGGTACATTTAAAGCATATATTCGTAGTATTTAAGATCTGACTGATGCCGTTTAATTTTAAGGGCAAACATCAATTGCGAATGCATATGTTAGCAGCTCAGGGTTATTGTGTCATCTGCATAGATTCAAGAGGATCAAGGCATAGAGGCATTAAGTTCGAAGGCCATATACGCTGCCGTATGGGGCAAGTTGAATTAAACGATCAAGTAGATGCCTTGAGAATTCTTGCTGATCAATTAGGTTACATTGATATGAATCGTGTGGGCATTCACGGTTGGTCCTACGGTAAGTCAAACAAATACGTTATACTGCATGAATTTGTGTATTACTTTAGTAATTTTTAATTTTCTATCACTATAATAGGAGGTTATTTAAGCCTAATGGGTTTAGTGCATTATCCCAACATATTCAAGGTAGCCATAGCTGGTGCACCGGTCACAAATTGGGAGTATTATGATACGGGTTATACGGAACGTTATATGGACTTGCCACAAAATAATAAACATGGTTATACTGCTGGTTCGGTACTCAATTACATACATGCATTTCCCGACGAGTAAGTAGTGTAATATAATTGTTATATTTTCAAATTTATTGAATTGAATTAACATTGCAGAGATAATCGTTTATTACTCATTCATGGTCTTATCGATGAAAATGTTCATTTCTTTCATACATCCCAATTAATAAATGCCCTAAACAAAGCAAACAAACCTTACACTCTTCATATATTCCCCGATGAACGACATTCGCTGAGGAATCTAGAATCAAATAAAAACTACGAGACAAAACTGTTATCGTTTTTGCAAAACTTGTAAATTTCTTCTTATTACTTAACCTGTCATTTGAGCAGAATACAATGAAGAATTCAATTTTCTCCTTGTTGCTACAGAATTACGCATATATTATGTTTCGAGACTTTAACTTCGTTAACTGTATGATCGAATACATTTGTTGTGATTGTTTTTAGTTGCTGCTCCTGCTCCTACTCCATATCTCTTTCCTTGCAATTACTCTTATATATACTCCATCATATTATTTTAATTGAATTTCTTAAAAAAAAAATTGCTTCTGTACTTTTGTTGCTATTGTCGCGCATTTCAAACGTCATCTTTTACAAACGAATAACAAATGCAAGATAACCTGTTCAAATGAATACTGAACTCATAATCAATGTCAATGACACAGTATAGAGTGAATGATTTAAAGAAATCCTGCTTAATATTGGAAAAAAGTTTAAAAACAAATTTAATTAATATATATATTTGAAAAGAAGACATCATCCTGTTATTTTATTGTGTGCTCGTTTAAAATTTAATTTCAATATATTTTTGTAATTTAAATAAACAAAAATTATCAATGTTTTTATATAAATGAAAAAAAAACGAGTGTTTTTAATTTTTTTTTTTTACAAATAATTTCCTTATTATCAACAATAATCTAGAAAATAAGTTAGCAAAGGGAGTCAGTCAATCAGTGAAAATTTTTTTTATTTCTTTATTGGATGAAGGTTTAAAAAATTTAATAGAGTACCAAATACATTTCTGTTTTCGAAAATAAACAAAGTGATTAAATTGTGTTTATTAAGTACAAAATAAATAATTTTAACAAATTATAACTTTCCTAAAAGCTTATTGCCCTGACAAACTTCTATACCCAGCACTTGATATGCTCTCAAATGTTTCTTTCTGGGATGAGCTAAATCAAGAGAAAGAAATTCATGTTTATGGCTATATACAACATCATATATATGCGTGTGTGTGAATGGATTGTTTTCTTGTTTCAAAATTTTTCTTTTATCGTTAAAGCGTACTTTTAGGCTTAAGCCTAAACATGCAGCAAAAATTTGTGCTGCCATGCAGTATAAATGTTGCATTCATTTTTCAATTTTGCTTTAAATTTATGCCTAAAAGCACAAAATTTTTCTGCATGTAAATTTTGCATTCTTTGGCTTAAGCCTGAAAGTACGCTTCAACGTCTTTATATAATTTTTTAAACCTTCTTGCAATCAGAAATTTAGAGTTGTTATTTTTTTGTGGGAGGGGGGTGTTTGTAAACGGAACATGAACCTATATAAGAAATGTACGATGATAGATAATTAAACGCTTTTTACACACACTTGTTTTAAATATGTATATTTTTCTTAGATTTTTTTTATTTTTTTTTAGCATTAATGTATTCTTAAACGGACAAAAAAATTTTAAAATAGAAATTACAACTATACATACTTTTCGATTTATTTTGGATGCATGAATTTTATTCATTTATTATTATTTTTAATTTAATTTAAATTATGAATAATATATTAAATTATATTATATTTAATATAGGCTATGTATGCATAAATTGCATACATTACGTACATATAATTGTTTGTAACTTTTTGTTAAATATAAATATATTTTACACGACGTATAAATAGAAAAACAAGAACTAAAAAAACGCCTTAAAGTTACAATTTTCTTATAATGAATGTTGATGAATAATTATATAATTTATTGTTAAAAATTTATCTAAATAAAATAATAATAAAAAAAATTAGGAAGTATGGTTTTCTATAAAATATAGCGGCAGTTTCAGTTTTAACTTTTATTAATAAATTGTATTTTTTTTATATATATTCCATTAAAACAATTCTTCTAACGAATGTTGATGTCCATAAATCTCTAAAAAAAATCCATCTCTTAAATATTTCAAAAGTTTTTTTGTTTTGAGGATTAGTTTTAATTATTTTGTATTTTGCTGTTAAGAAATGAACATAACAAATTTTGTAATTAGAAACCTTGATGACACCATTAACTAACTAACAATAGTTTTTTTTATTTCGTTTTTTTTTTTCAATTTTGGTTTAGTGCAACTTCATACAAATTTTAAGTATATAGTTTGAAATAATTTAAGAGACAGTGTGTAAATGTATATAAAAATTGAACAAAAAAAAAAAATAAAATAAAATATTAATTTTTGGTTTTACCAAAAACTATAACAAAAAATGTTGTATTACTTAAAACTAAATATAATATTTAAAAATTATTAATATACTGTATATATTATTATGTCTGTATATAATTGTATACGTATATTTCTTGTTTTTATGTTTTACATGTTTTTTGTTTTTCTTAGGTTTCACATGTTTTGTATGTCGATGCAGTTTTTTTTTGCTTTGTGTTGTTTTGTTATTGTTTTTTTCTTCCTTCTTTTGAATGTATGTATATAAAAATGTTGAAGTTTTCATGTATGTATGTATATGGTTTTATTTATATGTATAAATGTTAAAGAGTATAAATAAAATAAAAGTAAATTTAATTTTAAAAGGTTTTTTTAAAAGGTGTTTGTTTATAATTGTTTTAAGTAACACATACACCATTATTTGAAATATAATTATTTTATTCTATTTATTATAATAATTATTAGAATTGTTATTAAACTTATTAAACTTGAAAAGGGAAAATAAAAAATTTAAATCAATAAATAGTTAGATTGCTGAGTCAGATTAATTGTGCTTAATTTTGTTTTTACGCTTTCAACAAATAAAAAAAAAATTATGAAATTAGTTGTTTAGTTACGAAGTAATAAAGTTACAAGTTATATTTAGATTTGGTTGAACGATAGCCATTATAAAATTTTATTTAAGATCTCGTGCTACATTAAATGTGTTTTTTTTTTAAATTTCAAATATTACATTATCTTTAAACTTTAGATTATAAACTATTATTTCAATTTTAATGCGTTTTACGTTTTATTTATTTTTATTTATTTATTCATTTGCCTATAAATTTAGCATTAGTTTTTTTTATAATCATACATTTACATATGGATTTATAAAAATAATTGTTTTTACAAAAATTTGTTTACGATTACATAAATTTCTCAATTTTTTTTTTATTTTTTTTGTAATTACACGTACATAGAAATTAAACTGTCAAAATCGAAAACTATTTAACCACATTCAATATTGAAGTATTTTTTAATTGAAATTACAAAGACATTTTGAAACAAAAGACAGATTTAAAAAAAATTTGTTATTGTTGTAGGCAGTTATGTTTGTTTCAATTGTTTGTTTTTTTTTTATTGAATTGTAGGTCCTTCAAAGGTCTTAATAAAAATAAAAAAAGTTATATTTCTGCTTCAACAAGAATGTTTTAATTAAATGCTGTTATAATTTGTTATGTATTAGCGGAACAAACATTTTTTTTCTCTTAAAAAATTTAAATTATAAAGAGTACTAAGACTGCTTTAAAGAGTTTTTAAATATTAATTAAAAATTCAAAGGTTTTAAACAAAATTAATAAATTTTCATTGCCTTTAAATAGCATCCTAAAGAAATAGGCGTTTTAACATCCATTTCCTAACTAACAAAAGGAATACGATTTTAAATATTGCACAAAAAAAAAGTTTATTGAATATTGAACTTATTAAAACATTTACTAGGAGCTTTAAACAATTATTTTATGCTTAATATCCTTTTCGAAAATTAAATAAACATATACATTTACTCTATATTTTCAATATTATGCAACTCTGTTGTCTACTGGCAATACTATACAAATTATTTTACTTACGTTTCTACTCAATACAGTAGTGAAATATTGAGAGGTAGGCAAAAAAAAAAATATAATCTTCAAAAAGAAGGATCTTAAGCTTAGAATAATAATTATCAAATTAATTAAATATAAAAATTATAAAAAAAAAACACTCATTATTAAGCATTTACTATGATTTTAAAACAACAATACACAATTATAAATATACAAATAAAATAATATATATTATGTAGGTTTTAATTTTATTATAAAAAAATAAAAAATAAAAAAAAAATAAGAAACAAAAATATTGAATATTAAATATATGTAAAGTTTCGGAATACTATAGTGATGTATTGTTTTGATCGACATGTTTAAACATTTTTTAATTATAATTAAACAAAACCTCTGCAAACGAAATTATTGATAATGATAATGATTTCTATTTCTCAGACTATATTTTTTTATTAGATAAGTGTCACAACATAATTGGTTTTTGAATCATGGAAAATAAACACTGCAAACAATTCCCCTTTCCTTAATCAACAATTTAATGTATACAAGAGTTTAAAAAAACATTATTCAATAATTTGCCTTTCGATTATATAGAGAAACTAGCAGATTTTCTTGATCCCTTGCCCAAAAACAAACTGATGTAAACAAACATGTTTGCATATATCATCCATACCGTGGTGTTTTAAAACATATTTCATGTGAATTAAAAAATTAAAAGCATTGTTCAATTGGTTGTAAACAAACAATTAAGTTAAGTTAACATAATTCGAATATGAACAAAAATAAGTTTCAAAAAATAACTGCCAAATAAATGGTTGTGTTGCCCATTATTAAGTACCCAATACTGGGCCTGGTTGAGGACTTGTATTTCGAATTAAAAGCTGCTCGTTACAAGTAGAGAGCATCATATTAATACAGCATAATTGATTAATTTAACTGATTTACAATGTTTCTATATTATTTTAATTAATTTCACGTTATGTATGTACATAAAAATTGCATGTATGTACATTGTATTGTACAATGGTTGTATAGAAGCAAATATTAAAGAGGCATAGTTTCATTATTCAAAATACATAAGCATATAAATGATTTATTAAATTATTTTATATTAAGCAATATTAAAACCTATTTTTCTTATAAATTCTTATAAATTTAAAACAAATAGGAAATTATATTATTAATTATTAAATTAAGAACATTAAGATATTAAGAAGTTAAAAAGATAAACAACGATTTTTGTCGTTAAAAAAACCATATAATTTACTATATCGAAAAGAAGAAAAAAAATTAAAAGAAATTATGTAATTAACAAAAACAAAATATTTGTTAACAAAAAAAAAAAAAAAAATCATTTTCATAATTATTATTTTTACACTTTTTTGATTTCTACATGCATGCATACTATTTACATATTTTTTTTTTATTATATTTCATTAAATATATTTATTTTCTTCTTGTTTTTTTTTTTATTTTAATTATATTTATTTATTTAAATGTATGTACGTATGTATGTATGTATATTATATTTTTTTTATTTTTTTATTTTTATTTATTTTTTTTTGTTTTTGTTTAATAATGTATGTATGTAGATTTACATAAAAACAAAGGAACTTATATATTTCAGTCTTTTTAGTATAAAAAAAAAATATCTATTGTTTGCATAGTAAACATATGTGTATACATATATATATGTGTGTTGTGTGTATGTGTGTGTATTTATGTGTATGTATATGTGTTTTGTTAGATATTTTGAACCTATAATGTATTTATTGTGGGTTTTATCTCCTTAGTTTTTGCTTTTGCTGTCTATTGTATTTCATTTTAAACTTTATTACAAATTTCGTAAAAAATGGTAAAAATTTTTATATCTACAGTTTGTTTGTTTTTCTTTTTGTTTTTTTGTTGTTTGTTTGTTTGTTTTGTAATTGTAATTGAACGATTTAATTTTAACTATTTCTATAAAATCCTCTTTTGTCGCCTTTAATCTTAAATTTCGGCCTATGTGTTGTATGTATAAAGGTAAAGCAAGTATTGAGTGCTACTTGTTATGACGTCATATGTTTTAGCATCAGAATTTAACAGAATTAATTTACACAAAAAATTTTGGAGAACTTAATGAAAAGCCGCTATTCGAAAAAAAAAAATTCGAATTGTCAAATTGTTTGAATGTGCTTTTGATACAAAAATCCTTTCAAAACACGTAAATGTTAATTTGATTTCGTTTTAATTTGGAAAAGGACTCAAAAAACGAAACTCTTCGAAATATTTTGTTACCTTTGGAGAAGTTCCTAATTTTTAATTTGTTATTTTTCTTCTGTTTAATTTTAAATAGTTTTAAAACCACTTGCATATCTTTTTTACATTAGTCTCTCCTTTGTTTTTAGTTGTAAACATTCTTAAGACAGAAACTTTTAAAGAGTGGTTTAAATTTGTTGTTAAGTTTTTCCTTAACTTACTATAATTCACTTTTTATATACAATTAATTACAAATTTGTGTTGTTTCAAAGGATTCTATATTATACTTGAGTTTTCAAAATGTTTATTTAGTTTTCCTGTTTAATATTTTTGCCAGTAATTTTTAATTATAAAAATAATAGAAATTATTTTACTCTGACAATGGAAAGACAGGACTCCGCAGAAAATATGCCATAAAATTATTTCAAATCAATTATTAGCCATCTCTTGTACTTTGGAATTTAAAATCACGATGTTGAACAATCGTTTTGAAAGAAAGTAAAATATTTTAAAAGAGAATTCTAATATCTATTCACTTCTACGTCTTATACGCATTTCGATGTAACTGAACTTGAAATTCTAAAAAGAAAAGTAAAGAAAACAATTCCGAAATTTTTTGTGCACAATCTTTTCTGTTTGATTTCTTTTTCATGAAATAAATATTTAATAAAGAACAAGAAAAAAAAGGTATAATTAACATAAAAATAATAAAGTATTATAACTCGATGAATGGATTTAAAAATACAACATATATTTTGTATATAGCATATACATATATACAAAACACATAGTAACTGAAAGTATAATTTTAATTAAATAGCTGTAAGAAAAAGGATTTTTTGTACTCTGATTTGTTTATTTTTTCTTTTGTTTTGTTTTGTTTTATTATTGTTATGAACTATATACATTGTACTATTTTAATTTATATGTATGTTTAACTATTGGCTTTGTTTGTGTTGTTTGTTTGTTACACAATGTATTCGTAGGGTGTCAAATACGCTGAAATAAAAGGACTAAAAAGATTGTTTTAACTAAATAGTATAGAATTATTTAAATTTCGTTCTATTTTTTAAAATTCGTACTGGTTTTTTAACCGCACTATGGGTTATGAAAGCGGAACGCTCGAATGACGTCATTTCTGTGCTAATTAGCAGAAGTTAACGATCTGGTTGACTATGCTTGATGAACCACAAGGCTATTGTTACGATGATGGTTCTTATATAGTAATTGTTGCATTCGAATTGTAATGTAAAAGAATTGAGAAAAGCATAAGAATTAAATTATGACGTCATTGAATTCGTCTTCAATATTGACGCAGTACACAGAGGCAAAGTTTTTAATATTTCTCAATATCCTTTGAAATTTTTGATTTTTGATTTAATACGTTTAAAATTAGTTTCTGAAGCAAACTGAATATTTGAATTTATTAGTCTTCATACAAATCGTTCATTTTTCCGTTCAGCTTCTAAAGTTATTATATCCACTCAAAACTATCTTGTGGGCAAATTTACAAGTTCATTTTACTCGCTTTCATATCACTAGAAATATGAAAAATTATTATTTTCTTTAGATTACAATGAANAAAATTATTATTTTCTTTAGATTACAATGAAATGATTGAAACCAAAAAAAAAAAAAAATGCCGACTTTTTAACTAGCAAATGGATTTAAATTTGAGAATGTTTAACTTAAGAGATTAAACCCGTAGTGCCGATAAAATGTTTAAATACAATAGAAATTTAGTTATTTATGTTCGTTAAAAACAATACTTTTCTTTTTAATATTTATATTTAATATTTAAATATTTGATTTGCTACAAAATTTAATTCGAATTTTTAATCACAAAAATTCTGTGTGAATATGGATTAACTGCTTATTATTAACTTGAATCACATACACACAAGATTTAAAAGTACACTTTAAAAAAGTTTCAATTACTTTCCATGATTTTCTTTCGACTTAAAAACAAACACAATTTATTTTATTATATGTGTATGTATGTAGGTACGTATGTATGTATGTATATATGTCAAGAAAATTTACTAATTAATGAATTTAAGCAATTTTTCTATATTTATACAGAATCTACTAGTATAGGTGTCTTATTATATTTAAAATAAAATTGTAATAAAACTTTAAAATTTTGTTTAAAAATTTTAAAAATTGTATTTTACTTCGGTTAAGTATTGTGTTTTGTTTGTAAGAAAGTATACATATGTTTATACAACATATGTATGATGCGATATGATGGTATGGTGTTCGTACGGAAATATTATAAATTATTGAAGTAGTATGTTAAGAATATATTCAATTGTTTTAAATGTACTGAAACTATGTATATTGAAATATTAGGTACTGTAAAGCAAATAAAATAAAAAATTGACATGAAATGATGTTGCAAAATGAATGTTATGTCTTCCATTTCGTTGTAAATATTAATATGTTCTAAGTTCTTTGCAAAAATCTGTGGAGTGCCTTATATATGTTTCGAATGTTTTTCGAATTCAGTAGCACGTGTTGTTGTAAGTGAAATGAAATTGTTTTTCTTTTCGTTATACTATTTAATCGTTCGACATACTATTCTGTCCTCAAATATATTAATTGTTTAGTATGTATATACATATATAGTTCATTTGCTTTCTCGTTTTATTTTTTTGTTTTTGTTTTTTTGTTTTTTTTTTTTGTTTTTGTTTTATTTCAGTAATTGAGTTTATTTGCTTAATTCTCTAGGTAACATCCCTTCTTTTATTTAGTTTTCTTTTCGTTCTCTCTTATATTAAGCGTAATTCTCTATTTACATTTCTATAAAGATTAGTATAAAATTAGTATTGACAAATAATTTTCTTCTTTTTTTTTACGATAATTTTTCATATTTTTCTCCATTAAGAAAATTAAAAAAAAAAAAAATAAATCAAAAAGAATTAAATCAACACCATTTTGAGTTGTCGTTTTTGTTATACAAAATTATAATAATAGCAATAACAATGTAACAGTAGTATGTATGTATGTTTGTATGTTTGTATGTATGTATGTATATATGTATGTACGTATGTATGTATGTATGTATGTATTTAATATGTATGTATGTACATTCAATAAATATAATTATTTCTAATATTGTTACTTATTGTTATTATTATTAATTTGTTGTTATATTTTGTTAGAAGTTTAGTTTATATATTTGTTGTATTATTTACTAACGCAGTGTTGGTGTATTTAAACCAACTCGATCAGTAGATGAATATCTTCTTTTACACATAAATACATAATTGGTTAATTATTTTTAAATTTCACTTTCCTTTTTGCAGTCGTTTTATGATGTTTCTCTTCCTACAAAGCCATTGGGTGGTGGTGGTGGTGGTTGTTGTTGATGTTGTTGTGATGGCGCTGGTGTTTGTTTTAACCAATTCTCTTTTGTTAATAATGTTGATGACGCTATTAGGCCTATGGGAGGTCTACTGGTCGACTGGTGCTGTGATGTTGTAGTTGCGGTGTTACTACTCCGACTGCTGCTACTACTACTTTGGCTGCGACTGCGATTGTTAATGTGTTTTTTCTTTTGGCTGCGATCATTACTACTACGTCTACTTAGTGGAATACGGTCGGACTTGATACCCTTTGTAGTGGTTGTGGGTATGTCGTCGTCATCTTCGTCCGTGTCATGAATGGAAGATGTTGACATTGCCGAAGAGGAGGAAGAATATTTTGTAAAGCGATCTTTTCCTCCAGTTCGAGAACTAGCTACTTGGGACTGGGGTTGGGATTGTGGTTGTTTTTGTGGTAATACTGATGATGATGATGATGGTATTGTGCCCATTAAAACTGAAGGCGGTGGTGGAGGTCCCATCATTTGATAATTGGGGTTGTCACTTATACTGATGGTATTTGGTTCTGGAACCTTTGGTTCATTCATCATTACATATGATAGGGTATTATCTTGTTTTTGTGTTTTGGCAGGAGCTTGCATTAATTGATAGTTGGGATTGCCGCTGGTATGAAATAGTAAGTCCGAATTTGGATTGTTTGCAGAAGTGGATGCACCTGTTGTGTTCAGGGATTCATCTAATACCTGGTAGTTGGGATTTGAACTCATTGAAAATGCAGAAGTTGAAGACATTTTAGGTTTATTCATGATGGTATCGTCACTGCCATCACCAAGTCTTTTGTAATTTGGATTCTCGCTAGTGGTGCCTCCTGCGTTATTGGGTGCAAAAAATTTTGGATTTGCGCAATAACTTCCAGCGCTACCACTTCCCCCACTCTCTATGGTGCCAAGATTTTGTCCACTCATACTTTTACCACGTCCTCCTCTTGTCAAATTATTGCTACTACCACTGACACCTGCGCCTACGCCAGCACTGTTTGGATTTGAGCTGGTACTCTTATAGCTAGCATTACTTCCAGAACGTTTGTGTGTGTTAAAGAGTATGCTGCGAAATTTAGCAGTCACATTATTGCCCAAAGAGTCGGCAACAGCTCTAAGACTTGGATACTTTCCAGTTCCAGTTTTCGATGAGGTGTTCGATGAAGCCGCCGACGCTGTAGAAGGATGAAGTGACGATGAGACCGGCTGCCCTATAACTTCATCGGGCATTGAGCTCGATAAGGGCATGATCGTGGGTTGTTTTGGGTGCGGTTTTGAACGTGTTAGTAAATTTTGCACTGCGGTAGACTGGACACCCATGTCATCTTCGTCATCGTCATGAATATTAGGAGGGGCCTTTTCACAGTAATTAGGACTGGGATCATACATTTCGTAACCACGTTCGTCTGAATTTCGTTTCATCTCCATTAGATCCTTCAGTTCAAGGTCTGGCAAGACATATGCATCAGCATCATCTGAACGATGTAAACGACCTTGGTGCTGCTGCTGTTGTTGAGCGTAACGTGTAGGCTGATAGAGATTTCGATGATGGGGATGTGTATGTGGATGGGTATAATAGCTTGTACTTGGTCCCGTTTTCCTTAATTCAGCAGATGTAGATGGTGCAGAGTTCAGCATTGGATTGTGTGAATTCATAATACGAGGCATATTATAACTGTTTCTCAGCTGTTCGTCCGGCGTGCTACTAATGACCATAGGTGAGCCTGTCAGGCTGTAACATAATAACACAGTTAAATATACACAATAAATTCGACAGGCAAAATGGCTTGTACAATAATACTATTCCTGTGTCTTCCTATATTTTCTATTTTAGTATTAAACTTAGTAGCTAACTTAAACATACCTGTATGGCGAATGGGGTGCATCGTCATCCATGACCATTGATGAATCACCGCGATGTTCCACCGATGAATTGATATCCATATTTACTTTATAGCCGCTATATTCTTCAAGTCTGAGAGGAGTTGTCACATCTTCCATGTCATTTTCATGATCATCAAAAACATCTCCCGAACTTTGATTGCGTTCTGTTAGGAATAGTATGAAAAAAAAATGTTATATTCGTCCGATATATTAAAAGATTTGTTCAAGATCTTTACCTGCCAATTCCTGTTTCATAACTTTTTGTCCATCTTCTGAATGATAGTAAGAAACTTCACTGAAATGTGGATCGGCTAAATCGAGTAAATAACGAATTATTTCCATAAAAGTTGGTCTAGCTGATGGCCTATGATGCCAACATTTCTGCATTAAACTATACAATTTATCTGGACAGTTTTCGGGACGCTCCATTACACCACCATCAATGACATACCTCAAGACCTGATCGTTCGACAGTCCCTACAACGAACACCAATTTAAATTACAGAAATTTTCAAAGTCAAAACTAATAAAGCGCTCGTATGCAATCCTCCTTACCTGATAAGGTTGTGACGCTAATGTTGCCATTTCCCATAATACAACACCATAACTGAACACATCGCTGGCTGTCGAGTAAACCCCATCTCGTAAACTTTCTGGTGGCATCCATCGTACCGGTAATAAACCTTTAGTGCCCTTCCGATAGTAATCATTCTCGTAAATATCTCTAGTCATGCCAAAATCTCCAATTTTAACAGTTAAATCAGCAGCCACCATACAATTTCTGGCTGCTAAATCACGATGTACAAATTTCTTCGCTGCTAAATAGGCCATGCCATCCGCAATCTCTATAGCCATTTGATAGATACGACTAATGGGAGGTGGCTGGACACCTCCTGTACGCGACGAAATAGGCATACCCATTTCATTTCTTTCATCAGGACGATGTGCTCTGAGATAAGATTTTAAATCACCATTTTTCATCAATTCCATAACTACTAAAGCCGGCTGACCACGAGAACACACCCCTAATAGTCGTACTACGTGGTAAGTATCAAATTGTTTCATTACACAGGCTTCATTTAAGAAGTTCATACGTTCTCTATCCGTAGCATTTTCATTAACTGTCTTAATAGCACATGGTATGTCTACATTGTCATCTTTGTAGCTCTTGAGTATGCCCTCATAAACCATACCAAATGAACCTTGGCCAAGAGGATTTAATTGTATTACTTGATCACGTGATACCTCCCATTCATCGGGTATATATTGTAGGCTAATATAATGAGGATTTACGGATGGAAATATTTTCAAATCGGATGGTGGTATTAAAATCCGTCGTCGATATAAACAGTAAACAAGAATTCCGATCAATATTAACACAGCCAGAGTGCCAACTGTTATGCTAATAATAACACTCGTAGCCATTGTGACAGGCTGCAATTAAATGAAAGAGAACAAAGAAAATAAGGTATAATTTGTGTGTCTGATAAACTAAGTTTCCTGATATCACTTACCTCTATATACCTGTAAATAGGATCCGATAGCTGTCCCTCACCTGCTAAAGTATTTGTTCGTATCCGAATTGAATAATTACCGGTGCTGAGTCCAGTTATAACATAACCATTAGTCTGATAACCCAACTCAACATAATCTAATTCAGTTATACATTTCTTATCTTCAACAGAATCAGGGGCTTGTAGCATATATAGAATAGTATATGAAACCACGGCGCCATTTGGATGCGGTGGTCGTTTCCAAAATACTCTTATATTGCTCCTAGAAGAATTGGTAGTTTCTATTTCGGCTTTGAAATGCTCTTCTTCAATTTTATCGACATTTTCTAAAAAAAGCGAAAAAAAGTATACTAGAGAGAGGGGAGAAAGCCCATGAAATCTTTTTCAAACATACCTAGTTTAAGCGTTCGTACATAAGCTTTTACTTCGATACTGCAATCTGGTAAGGTATCATTCACGCTGTCCTTTTCTCTACAGGCCTCTACACCAAGCATATACCATGAGAAGTGTTTTAAATTAGAAAAAATAAAATCTGTCCTTGAAGCATTTACAGAATCGACCACAACTTCGTAAAATTCACCATCAGCGTTCCAACGCGTTTCGTTGAAGGAAAGTGTAGCATCGTTGTGAGGATCAACGGTGGTAGTAAAACTTCCTCCTGATGTACTATTGGCGGTACTTGTAGTAGTACTCGGTGTAGTAGTATCATCGTGTATATATGTTTCAGATGGTAAGTCGCGTATATGACGTAAAAGAAAACTATCAAATGAAGCACCCTCTGCCGCTCGCCGATTTCTACTACTATTTAAATCTAGCATTTTATTTGCACTAATACTTCTGGTTTTATTCTCTTTTCTGCAAGATATTAAAATGAATACAGTCCGTAATAAAATGAAATATTGTGTATATATTATCGACTTACTTGACATAGACAAAATTTTGCAAAGCATTCTCTAATTCGATGCTGGCATGTATGCTGGCATCGATTTCATCTTCATCGTACATTTGGTTATTTGATTTCTTGCAATTACAATTTTTTGGTACGGTTGGCTTTTCTGTAATGGTGGGTACAGGTATTTCTGGCTTACTAATCTCCTTCAAAGCTGCAAATATGATTACATTCAATAATTTAGTCGATACTGTCAATCATGTACTTCTTTAATAAATCAATACTTACGATCTTTACAATAGTTTCGAGACTCTATCCTTTGTATATTTTTGTCATATACCGCTCGTATTTTATATTTAATTAATTTACCGTTGGCTGTGGTGGGCGGTAACCAATTCATGATAATCTGATGACTGGAATTTGCATAAGCTTGTAATTTATTAACACTTTTTGGCTGATCCGATTTCGTTGTGAAATGCTGTATTCGACTTTGACCATTGCGACGTTCCGTAGAAATGGTAAGAGTTTTAACATAATACGAATAACGGGTGTATGGCTTAAGGTTTTGAAAAAGATAGATGGTAGATTTGGTAGGCTCACTTACTTCCCATCTATTAAAACAAATTGAAATGTGCAATTATAAATTTGCTTTCAAAACAGAATCAGCGGCAATATGTTTGTGATACTAACCCATCTTCACACGGACGAAACGCATGCTCTGTAGCATTACCTAACGGGTCTTCAATATGTAGAAACTGATAACCGATGAACGTACGTTGATCTTCGTATAAAATGGGATTTTCTATTTGTACAATAGCAATTAAAGAGCCGGTTCTGGTTAGAGTAACGTTCAATAAAGTTGTGTTACCTGTCGAAAAACCCCAAAAAAAAATTGTGTTTTTTAATTTATTGTTTTATTGCTAAAGGTTTTTGTGAATGATTATTTACTCACATGAACCCCTGGAACCGTTTGAGTCTTTTGAGACTTCCTTTTGATCGAATTCCTCTTTGTTTAGCATGGGTAGTAAAGTATTGATTTCCTTGAGACATAATTTCGGATTGAAATGAAAATAAACAGTACCCTTCAATATCTGTACGGTTTGATTGGGATTCCAAATAGTTTCCATATCCGTATTTTCCAAGACATAAAACGCATATCTGTGTTTGTATGAAATTGTAGTATAGCATAATAAAGACTTTTAAACAACTTACTCGTTTTCAATAAGATTTTTTCCTTCAATTTTCTGTAAATTTTTAAAAAATTTCAAGTCGAACAAGCCATAAGTGCCCTGTACCTTTAGAGCTGTCTCTATGGTCACTATTGAAGACAAACCATAGGCCAAATCTTCCATTAAGTGACCTTTAAAAATTACAATTACAATGTTAGATAAATACATTATCAGTAGTTCTGAAGATACAATTACTTACGTCCCCCTCTTTTGATATTTATAACTAAAGGCGAATGTACAATATTGGTGCAACCATGCAATTCTCTAGCTCTTGCCACACTATCAATTAGACCGCCCTGACACTTCTTAATACACTTATCGCCACATTGAACACATGTCATATTAACTTTTATATAACCCTCTGGACATACAGTAGAACAACTGCCTTCATAGGCTACTAAAACTTCCTGTCTGTTGTTTTCATATTTGGTGCCAATAATACTGCACGCCTCTGCTGTTAAGCACCTTCGATCCAGGAACTGAAATTTATTTAATTTCGTTAAATGCACTTATTATAGATATGGAGAGAGGATATCATCTCACTTTATAATAATTCTCTGGACATTTATCTGTGCAAGTTGTGTTATATATTGAAAAATTTCTACAGCTGATACACTCATTGACATTATCGGGCGAACAACCTCCAAGGCACGCTTCATTACAGCATGTATTTTCATCAATGCAATTATTACGACACCTCTTAGGACAGACTGAAATGAAGTCGCAAGAAATGATTAAAAATAACACTGATTATAAATAATGGATGAATTCGATTACATTTTTGACAGGATTTACTATTCCAACAATAACGACGACCGTAGTGTTCCTTGCAAGCAATCTCGTTTGGTCCGACATTTGATTCACCAGTATTCCACTGGTCTCCTGGACATGCTGGGCATTCAATGTTATCGCGATTGTCCTAAGAAAAACAAAACAAACAATTATTAAAACTCATATGCAGTTGGCTGGCTTATAAGCAATTACTTACCTTAATTGCCGTATCCGTGTTATTCGAAACAATTTCATCCCATTTGATAGAGTCAACAAAGCATAACATGACATTCCTCTCAATACGAACACCACCTCTTGAGATTGTCGTCAGCTTGGTAAGACCTAGTTCTTCAAGATGTAAATTTGAGTAGACGATTAAGGCATAACCTTCAAACAAAACTCGGCCGCGTATAACAGTTAAATTTGGAAAAATTCTACCGATTGACCTTAAGTAATGAACTTGATAAACGATTATAAAATCGGTCACTTCCGTCAGCAGGGGAAACGTTTCGTTATAGTCCTCTAGCGAATTGCCACTTAACAGTGTAATCAGCAAGAAGCCTTCGATAACCGTACAATTTTCCAATTGATGAAATTGTGATGCTGAATTTCGTATATCGAGCGATTTGCAAACTGAAAGAAACGATCACATTGCCTTAAGTATTCACCTATAAATATTGTATATAAAATCTAAAAAACATTTTAAATGTTTATTTATGTATATTTGTGTTAAATTTTAAATTTGTGAAATTAAACAATTACATCGAAATAGTATGGCATATGTACATATGGCATGGCATATGTACATATGTATGTACAAATATACATATGTACATACATGTGTGTTTGGTACATATAACAGCATGGATAATTATTACAATTACTATCTAATTAAGCATTAATTAAATACAAATATTATATTGAACATAATCATCTGTTAATTAGACGACGTTAGCAGGACTCCCCTGATGTTCGTAGTACAATAAATGAATGATTAGACTAATTAAACAACTAGCAGCAACAATTGCTAGACTATTATATTGGTTGTTTGTTTGTTGGTGTCAAATTTTAATAAATATTTTCCCTAACAATCTATAAATTGCAAAGAAGGCCATCATAACTAGTCCACTTACCATGTTCTGGACGCGTTAGACGCACTTGATCCTTTGATGTTGTTCCGGCAATTTTCAATTCCGTGCTAGGTGCAATTTCTCGTGCTGATCTCTCTAGGGTAGCCAACGATGACTGTAGAGTCGTTTCAAAATCTGAGGTTAAAGCTTGAGTTAATGGCACAGATAGAAAAAGTAACGAGAAAACCGTTATAATCATTTTGGCTATTGAAAGATTTGGTAAACGCAGTGATGAATAAGTTTTTTGTTTTTTAGCACTATAATGACAATGTTTTTTGGATTGTTGTTGTTGTTGTTGTTGTTGTTGTTGTTGTTGTTGTTGATCATTTGAATGCGTCAGTCTTTGTTTTAATTGTAGAAGAGAATTTTGATGGCTATAGTATTGGGGATCATAATAATTATCATTATCGCTATCGTTAACGTAAACCTGTTGATGTTCATGTCTTTTTTTAACAAGTTTCACACGAGAGCAATGATATCGTTGTTGTTTTTGTTGTTGCCACTGTTGTCGCAGACATGTTGGTGGTGTTGGCGGTGAACTCAATAAAATATTTAATAACGTTTTTAATATCATTATTATGTTGTAATAAAAGGACAATAGAAATCTTCGTCTGCAACGAGGATAAGGCAAAATTGTTTTCGTTTTAGTATCCTTCGAATGGGAAAAACATGTTCTGTGAGTGGTAGACGTTACTAGTTTAGGATCAAGTTCTGGCATTGTTGCCGCATTTGTTGCTGTTGTCGTTGTTGAAACACGATAGTGCGTAGAAGTTATTGGAGACATTCGATTCTGCTCTTTTTGATTTCTTAATAAATAATAGGAATTCTGCATATGAATCTCTTGATTAATGTTACTAATATTACAAATATTTGTCTGGGGGCTCTCTGAAGATTCTTGTGCTGTGTTATTACTGAGTACGTTGTGGTTTTGGTAGTCTGGATGCTGATGATGGTAGTGGTGGTGATATTGATGTTGGTGACGTTTTGATGGTTGTCTACAGCTACTATGGCAGTTATCTCGGCATGAGCAATTGTTATTGTATTTATCAGGCTCTTCTTGTCGTTTATCGTTTTCCTCACAAATGCGTAATTCTGGATTATTGTAGTCATAATGTGGTTGGCATTTAGATGACGACGGACCGTCAGATGTAAAGCAGCTATTTCGTAGGAAACATTTTGTTTCTAATTTCGTAATTGTAGTAGTAGTCGTAGTACCAGTAGTAATAGAAGAAGTAGTAGTGGTTAATGATGATGTTAATAACTGTGATGTTAGTAAAATATCTTCCTTTGTTGCTGTTGTCGAAACAGTTTTAGTTAAATTGGAAGTCTTGCAGGTCGCACTGCTATTGCTATTAATGCTATTGATACTTGTGTTACTTTCATCCATTGATTTTACTTGCTTATGCAGATACAATTTTCTTTTCTTCGCCATTAATTCACTAACGGCATGAAATTTTGCTTCCACTTTGCAATTGTTATCGTCGCCGATGGTGGTCATTTTTTAAACATTTTATTCACATTTAAAGTCCTTGTTATCTAAAATGAAGGAAGAAAATATTAAACTATTAAACTATATTATCTATAAAGAGCAACGAGAAAAAAAAAGCAATCAAACTGAATTGTTAATTAAATAAAGGCTATTTAGTAAACTATGTATGTATGTATGTATGTATGCGAATAATTGGCGGTAATAGATTGAAAAATAATAATAATCATACCAATAACTGAATTTCTTAAAATAAACTGCAGGATAGGTGTACAGTTTAAATATAAAAAATCTTTTAGGCGTAAATAAATACAAAGTAAATGGAAATTTAAAATTTTCTATTATTATGTACTTACAGATAGATGATAGTCATTTTTTTGTAAGTATGTACGTATAAAACTATTTTGTATACTTTAACAACAATAACAACAATATAATAATGTACATACAAATGCTATAATCTGTAACAACAACAACAACAACAACAATATTTAAAGTTGAAATATTTTCGTGAATGAAATATTTATAACAACAGGCCTGGAGGCGATAGTGGCGAGGAAGGGGGAAACAAAAAGTTTTGTTATTTATATTGTATTGACTGTTAAAATGAATGACTATGGTTGTAGAAACACAATTAAATCTAACATACCCAATACGATAGATACATTCAACAATATCTGTAGAGTGTACGATAGTATATTTATAATAAAAAAAATTAAAAAAAAAAATTAAAAAAAAAAAATAAAAAAATAAATAAGAATAATAATAAAAGTAAATAAGTATGTATGGGTCTGGTATTTGAAAATAAAAATAAAAAAAAATTTCATTCATAAATAATTAATGCTCCATACATACATACGTGTTACACAATGTTTGACGACAATGAACGATGATAACGATATTTTTAATTAACAAATACAATGTAAAATAAAAGTGCACTTATCATGTACAGAAATTCTTATAATTTATAATCACAGTCCCAAATCCAAATCAAAACAAACTACATACATTCATATACTAAAAGTTCCTAAAGAATTTATTATACTCGCATACGAATATTATATAAAGAAATACCAACTTTATTAGTTTTTTTTTTTTTGAAGAATTGAAAATTGATATTCGAATCATAATTCTAAATGAAAAATTCTTTGTATTTCTCCAACCGTTGGCTTTTAAATTTACTTGAGGGCTATTAAGCGAACAAAAAAAATACATTCTTTAAACTATAAAAGTATTTGAAAAATTGTCCTAACCACTGGAAGCAGGTGAGATGATCTGTTTGAGTTTTAAACAGTTTTAAGCCATTAATACTTCAAATAAGTAGTGGGAACAGTAAGAATTTTCTTTTGGTCAATTTATTTGTTTGATATTTCAGGAATTGAGCCTATCTTATGTTTCAATAAATTAAATAAAAACTGAAATACAAATACAACTCAGGCTACAATGAACGACGGCCGACCATTACAATGTCGTCGTTAAGCTAATTGTGTGTAGAACTAACAAGTTTTCATTGTTGTTGTAGAAAAACTGATGCACATAATGCTCTGTAGGTGTTTTTGGGCTATATTTTCTTTCAGAAATTAACCTCTAATAATAGTTAACGTTAATTAAGAGCACATCTTACGTTTAGATAACCGTTTTTTAATTTCGCCGAGAATTGAACTGGACGCGCAATGTGTTTTAAACACGATTCTGCCACTCGCAACATAATACAATCAATTTTGGTTTTATTTGCATAAGAAGTTATTGGAAACAGTTATTTTTCGTTTTGTAGGCTTCAATATGACGTCTTTAAACTTTTTTGTTGGGCTACAACATGGTCTTTGTGTCCACGCGTATACAATGTTTAAGCATTATAATGAAATAAGAATTTCATCAAAGTCATGCCTTACTTTACTTTTGAAACCCAAAAATGTATATCCTTTTGCAATTTTACAAGATTTACTTACTTAATTAATCATTATAATCCTTTAGACAGGATTACAACCTAGCTACTCAACACCACCCATGTTGTGATTTAATTTCTAATATTTAAGTGGCTCAGTTCAAAGCTGTCCGAATATTTTATATTTTCATCGGCGAATATTTTTTCATATTTCGTTTTGCTCGCGATGTTGCCTGAGCCAGGGGTTGTAGACAGTTGTCTAATAAGCCCACCCACTACCTAATAGACCTACAGCGGTTTACAATATTGCCTATTCCTTTACAATTCAGAAAAATTGTTTTATACCAATGTATGTATGTATGTCGATATAAAAACTAAAAACATTTTAAATTTCTTTATAGTGAAAGTATATACATAAGTATTTACATACAATATATATATGTACATATGCATAGTAAATGTTGTAGTATTCCATTCGAAAAAAAGAAAGAAAACAAAATTAATTCACAAAATCAAATCAATTTATTTCCTTTAAATACCTGTTATTTTGTTGTATATTTTTTTTCTTTCTTTGTTGGTGGCCATTTGAAATTAACAAATACTAAACTACTAGTATTTTATTATGTTTGTGTGTATGTATGTATGTATTATTGTTTTTTTTTTTTATTTATACATTGGTTAATTAGCTAGTCAGTTAGTCAGTTATTTCAGTCATTTAGAGCCTTATCTTTGTTAAAAATTTATCACACTTGAATATGGGAAAAAACAAAAGAGAAACAAAAAAACAAAAAAAAAAAACAAAAAAAAAAAACAAAAAAAAAGCGAACAAAAAAATACCACAAGTCCAATAACAATAATAATTTGAACGATAGATTAATAGAAGAATTTTAAAAATTTCGTAATGTTCGTTCGTGTGGTATGCAGTATGGTGTATATTGTTGTAAAATATTGTATATGGATAGAGAGGAGATGGATGGATAGATATGTATATGTATGTATGTATGGTTGGTTAGTTGGTTGGTTGGTTGGTTGGATGAATGGCTGGATAGAGTGGTTCGCAGGCTAGTTGGTTAGATGACTGATTTACTTGAGTGGGGAAGAATGTACGACAACGCTTGTTTACACAAATGACTGGCATATTTTGTTTACAGTTACAATTTATTAACAAATCAACACTAAATAGAAATACAAAGACAGATTGACATACATATGTAGTACGTAAGTACGTGTATGTATGTAGGTTTGTGTATACATTTGTCTTAGATAGATATGAATGGAATTTAAAAAATATTTCGTATGATATTATACTATTTTCGAGTATTTCTTATTTGTTTTTGGTTTTATTTTTGTTTTTTTTTTATTCTTTATTTGGAAAATGAAGAATTTAATCAACATTTTTCAAAAGCCATTATTAATACGCGTGTTACAAACACTCGTTGTACGTGTTACGTTCAATTTCATTGATGTTTGTTATGAATGAATTTTATTTCCTTTTCCATATACATATGTATGTACATACAGACAAGAAAAAAATGTATGAATGTATAAATGAAAATAAAATAATAATTACATGAATAAATAAATATTAGTATTAATCTGTTTTTCCATTTTTTTTTTGTTTTCGTTTCTAATCCTCTTAACAAAATTGTTTACGGTTTTTGGTTATGACCCAGTTTTTGTACAAACACGATGGATCAAATCAGTATCATTCTTAGCTAGAATAGTTGCTATTTAAACATGAGTTTAATTTTTTAAATAACTTTTTATTCTAAGTAAGTATTAACTGACCATCGTAAATTGTTCAAATCAATTGAAATGAAATTTTTACCGCTCGATAGCCCTGTTAAATTGCCTTTATTGATTTAAAAAAAAAAACCCCTTTTGAATTATTTCCTGCGATATACTGTTCTTTCAAGAAGAGTGTATTACTTGTGTAAGCTATTGTTAATTGACAAACAGAAGGAACTCCCTAATTCAGCTTTGGGCAATACGAAGAAGTTTCGAAAATTTACTTTTGAAGGTGTCGTATACATTCGCTAAAGTTTTCTGTGAACAAGTCATAATTCACAATGTCCACAAGTAACCGAACAAGAATAAGTTAGGTTAAATGGCGGATACTCTTTTAAATATAAGGACTCATTTAAGCCAGCATTGTACTACCACAATTAATTACCAAATTCGCGGATTAAACATTCCCTAAAGAATACGAACCTCAATCCAGAATAAATCTAGTATTGCACTAATCTTTAAATTGGACAGTTTTGTCAAGGATGATAGAAAATTAGAGGAGCACAGTGCACTGACGCAGCTCCGGAAGTGGTCATTTTGGTGTGAACTACAATCATGCGATGGATGGCCTTACAATTTAATATAAAAGTTTAATTAGTTATTTTCTTCTAGATACAAGTCCAGCAGAGTCGAGGAATATTGCACATACTTTCCGGCTACAAAAGAACTTGAGCCTCCATATAACACGAGGATACTTAGTAAGTATACTTAGTAAGGATACTTAGTATGACTGAGGCAATCGGAATACATACATCCCAATATCCGGTGAATTGTCGGTACTTCTGAGCTACATACCAACCCTGATATGTTCATCATCAATGCGATTTTCAACGATAAACCTATGTTCTGGCACTCTTAAAAGATTTACCTTATAATTTTGCTAAATTTCAATGAGAAGTCATCAGCATTAATGAACGAGAATGGGCATTGAAGAGACGTTCGTTAAGGGCTTAATTGTAGACCTAACTGCATTGAGCCTTATTAGCTCCATGCCTTCTCTATGTTTCAGCCTTAGTCGGAATGTAACAGAATGCACTGGCTGCTCTGTCTATGAGTCGCCAGTGGCATTGGTATTTGCACAATGTCACCCAGACGTGAACACTGTAAAGAATGGGTGATTTCACCACGACCCGATAGAGCAGTATGTGATGGCGAGTCTAAGCCCCCAGACCTTATCTACGAAGCAGTGCTAATAAAACAAATATACACACATGCATACATATTTAGCATGTAAAATTTAATCTACTTCTGAATACCTGAACACTATTTACATGGATATATAATAAGAACAAATTAACCCTTCTGTTGTACAAATTTATAGAAAATATTACATCAGCCAAATTTAGAATTTTAACTGTGACTACTAATATTAAGGCATCTGATCATATTATTGGTTATTAAACTAAAGTCAACTAACAATTGCAAGTTAATTTTCTTAATTTACATAAAAAAAAACAAAAAAAAAAGTATCACGTCTTTGGTTTACATTTTTCTATTTCACATGACCGTAAAACAAAAACAAAAAGTATTTAAAAAAAAAGAACGAAAATTTTTGGTTTTCTTGTCGCTGGCCACTCGTTTTGGTAGTCATGTGTAAAATTTATTAGTGACAGTGATGAGTGTCTTTTTATTTTTCTAAATAATAATCAAAAACATCGAAAACAACAAATAAAAAAGAAAACATTCGCCTTTTTTTTTCCTACTTATTATTGTTTTATTTTTAATTTTATTGCTCTTTTTTAATTCGGGTAAAAATAGCGTGCCACCAATTTTGAGAAGAAAGAAAAAAAAATAGATTTTAAAAATATTTGCACAAAAGCGACTAAATTTAGAAAAACTAACAAGAAAACCAAAAACAAAAAATAGAAATAAAAACAATACACACTATAAATAAAAATAATTACCCGCTTGCTCACACACAATACAATACAAACATAAAATGAAAATTAAAAACAAACACAAAATGAAAACGAGAAGAAGAAATACTCGTACACACACACAACCAGATGGACGGACAAACAGATTCAATGCTCATTCGTTCAGCCACTCATTGAAAGAAAGAAACACAACAAGACAGACATGATGAGAATGTGAATGACATATGAATGCATGCATGTACATCTGTATGTATGTGTTAGTGTATCTGAATGCTTGGACGGATGGTTAAGATGGAATGGATGAATGGCTGTCTGCTGGTTAAGACTTTTCGTTGTTGGCTGGCTGGTAATTGTTGGGAATACTAAAACAGAAGAAAATCTAAATTTCACTAAAAATTAAAAACAAACAAACAAAAAAAAAATGAAAAAAACCCCAACAACTTACATAGTAAATCCTCTAAAACGAATACTAACAGCAGCTGCAATGAACGGCAAAGCAAGCAGCAGCACCACCACAAAAGATATAAAAGATCTCTCCTCTCAGTGGCGATCGTTAAATCTTGTAATTTTCCTCTTAATGTGCGTGTGCATGCAATGTTGTTAGTGTTTTGTTCTTTTATTTTTGGTTTTCTTATGGTTAAATGTAGATTTTATGTTTTAATGAACAAAAAACAAAATACAAAAAAAAAAAAAGAAAGTAAAATGAAGCAAAACAACAACAATGATAAAAAAAAATAATGTCAAGGTTGATGAAAAACAATACAACATCAATAACAACAAACTATGAGAATATTGATGGTGTTTATAGTGAAACAACAATTGTCTGGAGGGTGTTGGTCGCGGAGTGGGGAGAATATGGAATTCTTGTTTCGATTTATTGGAATGCTGTCAATATTTTCGTATATGGAAAATATTGTTTTTGTTTTCATTTTTTTTTTTGAACTTCATGATCAACAATTCAATAAAAATTCAAGTGAAACTTGAATATGTCTATTGTTGTGTCCATGCTTAAAAACGGCCAGATGAGTTATTGCACTGTTATCAATCTACATATGTACATACATACATAGAGGAGAGGATTCCTTTAACATCTCCCCTACCTAATCGTGTTACCTGGGCAAATTTCAGGATCACATTTTTAAGAAATATGTACTTAAAAAAGTGCTACTAAAACGTTATTTATTATGATGTTTTTTCAAAATTTAAGGAAAATATGTCCCATTTAGGTTATGTTGAAACCGATGGTCTTACATACAGTGCTGTTCAAAAAAATAGATTCACCTGCTCTCAAAAAAGTTTAAATTCCTTATACGAAGAAGTCTATGTAAAAAAGTTACTGCATTTTGTTTACTGATCTCTTATGAATATAATCCAATTATGTTTCAAAAATTTGAAGCGTCACTTTTCTTTAATTTATTGCAATAATAGATTTGGTTGTGAAAATGCATGTTCAATAAAATAAATTCACTTAGAAAAAGTAATAGAATTTTTTAATTTACAACCCGTTATTTGATAGTAATTGTACTAAACGGTAAGATTGATTGAATTTTAATAATATTAAAAAGAAATCAAGTAAACGATTGCACTTTAAAATTGGAAATGGGCGGAGGTAAACACTGCAGTCCTGAAGTCAGGAGAATAATAAAAAAAAACTTCATAATGAAGGCAAGAGCTATGGAAAAATTGATGTTATTCCTATAAAATGGTCCAAAATGCAATAAATTATAAGTTTCAGGCAGAAACTAGACGAAAAGAAACAGAAATTACACCCCTTTGGGAAGAAAAAATGTGTGTCATGTAAAAACTGAACCGTTTGGGACCTCTGCTGCCAATATAAATGAATATAACCTTCATATTTCCACTCCAACAATTAGGAGGGCTTTGCTGAGATATAATTTAAAAGCCAAAATTAGCAGAAAAGTTCCATTGTTGCCTAAAACACACCTACATACAAATAAATCGGCCTATGCATATGTGGACAAATATTTTATGATCAGACGAAACTAAATTTAATTTGTTTAACTCTGACAGAAGTAGTTAGACTTTGATAAGACCCCTGAACACTGAACTCCTTCCGCAATACACAAGAAAAACCATTAAACATAGTGGAGGAAGTATATTGGTATGGGCATGTTTTTCCTACAATAACACAGAGCCTCTGTTTAGAATAGAAGGAATACTGGATGCCATTTATTGTATCAATATACTAAACGACGTTATTATGCCTTATGCCGAATGGGAAATGCCTCTTCGATAGGTGTTTTAACAAGATAATGACCCGAAACACACATGGAAGCGAGCAAAAGATTGGTTTCAAAATAATGACATCGAGGTTTTGAGATGGCCGGCACAGTCGCCGGACTTATATCCTATCGATAATCTATGGAAATTTGTCAGAACAGTTCTCCGAGGAAAAAAACTCTTCAAAAGAAAAAAACAGTTGTGGGAGTTATTGAACGAATCGGTGATAAATATGCCAATAGAAACGTGTTAGAGAAATTTTTTCAAATTGCTGATTTGAACAATATTGATGAATATATAGTTTTCTTAGTTTCGATGTTTTGAAGCTATGTCTCTTTTTTACTGCTATTTATGTTATAAGTTTACCAAAATAAAATAATAAAAATTAGTTATCCCGTTTTTCTAATGTTTTATTGGTCTGAAAGATGTTAGATTATGGTGAATCTATTTTATTGAACAGCACTGTATATATGTATATACATATATATGTTTGAATGTGGGTGCGCATGTGTGTATGAATTTGTATGTGTTTCCTTTTTAACCAAACATTCTTTTAACAACAATGGCGATGGAAAATGGTGTTAAAGTGTTTAAACCCAGAAAACAGAGCTACATATAAAACAAAGACACTCTAATTGATTAAATATTAGACAGCGAATAAAGAAAAAAAAAAGTAGAAAAGGCAAGTCTTCGTTAATATTTTTGTTTTTATTTTTATTTCTAATTACATTTACCACTAGGCGACAACACATGATGTGTGAAGAAAACAACACATACAGATTTTTTTTTAATTTATCTTATATTTTTCATATATAAATGACAGAATAAATCATAACAAAAAAAAATATAAAAAAAGGGAAAATCTCGTTTCAATAGTATATTGTATATCTTCTTATATATCCACAAGTATATGAAAAAGTACTTAAAGTAGCACAAATCTTTTTTTCTGCTGTTCTTCTTATTTTTTAAACATTTTTATGAAAACCAGAAACAAAAACAAACTAAAAAATCAAAACAAACAACAACGACGGCAGTGACTGCGAAGAAGAAGATACCGGTGTCGACTATTCGCCGACACAGTCATGTATAGAAAAAAAAACAAAAAACAATAAAAAAAAATAAAAATAAAGTAATACGAAAACAAAACAAAAACAGAGAAATAGAAAATTGAAAACAACCCTCAAAGTGACGTTGACCCCGAAAATATGCAAAGCGTAGTAGTCAAAATAATACACACACATTCACAAAAGACAACAGAAAAAAATTATCTTCTCTCTCTCTCTCATTCAATTGTGCTCTCTTATTGGCTCTTAAGTATATTTCTGTGTATGTTTGTATGTATGTATGTATGGAATCATAACCATATCATAACAGAAAAAACAAAACACAACAACAGCGCATGGAGCGCAGAGCTTAGAAAATAACAATAAAACGTGGACGCCGAAAGAATGTGGGAAAAAGAATAAATGAAAACAGAAAAAATAATTTGTTTCTGTCTGATATATTTTGTTTTGAAAGAGAAGGAATTGCAATAAGATGCGCATGTGCTAGACGAAACGTAGAAATTCATTTTAAAACACCAGGGTTGACAATTGCCTTAAAGTCGTATGTATTCATTCCAAAGTGACTGATATAAATACGAGAAATTTTATTGTTAAGCATACAGCGGGGGCAAAATTTTTGTTTGCTTGGACGGCAATGAAATGGCCGACTTTAGTGAAACATTGCTTCCATCTGTCTGATCGATCTAGCGATTAGACGTTGAGCCGAATACTTTAGTTTAATTTTTATTATACACTTCAAAAACGAAACTTAATGTACATGGCAACACTATCAACCTCCGTTTAAAATTAAGTCATATAAGCTGTACAGAACAAATGCTATTTTCTATAAAATCACTATCAAATTGTAACTGGGGAACCTTTTAACATGTGGTGGCGCTAACGTGTGATTATTTTCAATTAAATATGAAACTGGAATCTGAAATATCCGATTTTTATGATTAGACCTTTTAGACCTGCTATTTGCAAAGTTCAACAACATCGATAGCGTTCTTCAAGAAACGTTCTACTAAAACGAGTCGAAATTTTACTAGAGTCAAAATTTATAGTTTCACTAACACCCGCGAAATTGGTGAATTAATGTAGAGAGAAATTTTTAAGAAAAACAAATTAGAAATAATTTAAAAAGGAAACAAATTACGTGTAAATTAAGGGCGGAAACTACAAAAACAAAATAAAATAAAAACAAGACTAGAAACGAAAGAAAAACAAACGTAAAATATTATTTTGAGCTTAAAAGATTTGTTCAATGGATATACTCTTCATGTATTATAGTGTTGTTGTTTAACGGCTGACTGACTGAGTGGTTTGCAGACTGACTTTGAAGTTGCTTTTAATTGATGAATTGCGTCTTGCATCGTATAATAATCAGATCAATTACATGCGGAAAGATATATTATGGTAATAATAATAATGCTCGCACACAAGCATACTTTATGCACTTATGTACATACATACAAACATGTGTACAAGCATAATATTTGACACTTTTCTCTTTAGACACGGCCGACCAACCACTTTACTTTAATTTTTTTTTTCCTTCTGGGGACCAGACTATGAATGAACTGTATTTTGTATCCTCTCACACAATATAATACGAATGACGTTAAGTTACGTTACGTTACATTACGTTACGATATTATAATGTGAAATAGTTTGTATATGATATACACACACCATAATACAATACATATATTGTATTATGTATATATATGTATTGTATTATGGATAATTGTTGTTGCTGTAGTAAAAAGCAATAAAAAAAAACAATTGCACATTCCCAAATGTGTAATAGTGTCATTCATCATTGAAAAGTATGAGTGTGAGAGAGGAAACACATAGCAAAACAAACAAACTAAAAAGAGAACAACAGATAGAGACAGAGAGAGAGAGAGAAAGAGTGATAGAGAAAGAGATAAAACACGAATGGATGAATAAGTTATCATCGGTTATCATTGATAACCGACTACAACCTGCTGAATCAAATAGTAGGCACACACACATATACAAATAAACATTTCATCTCATCTCATCGGAGGTGAGAAGAAAGCCAAATGATTGTGGCATTTTTAACAATTCTTATCATTCTTGAAAGATACAAACAAGTATGAAAACAATAAAAAAAATGATGCATTCAAGCGGCAAATAAACAGACGACATACAAATAAAAGGAATGTCATACTAACGAACGGACCGGTAGACATGCAGAGACCGATAAACAGAATATGTATTAAAATTGAGAGAAAGAATAAAATCTTGTCAGTTATACTACTGCCACCACCACCAGCACTAACACCAGTGCCATAAAGGTCTGAGAGAGAGAGAGAGTAAACGTAATTTATGTGTGTGTTGATCTGTGTTTTTCATTTAGATACTGATTTTCAGTCAGCGACGCAAACGGCGGCTGAAATCGCTGACGATGCTGTTAACGCAGTCGTTGCCTTCTGTGTTTTTGTTTTATTTATTTATTTTTTTTATTTCTAAACTTGTCTTTTGGCAAACAACAATCACACATACACACACACAACCGCTCTTATCCATACACAGTCGCATTTTAAAAACACGCACGCTCACGAGAGTTCCAAGGCGAATATGGTTATTAAAAGAAAATACCAAAAACTGAAAAAAAACAAACAGCGATGTGAAGAGGAATGCTAAAAAACTGTACAAGAAAAACAAACAATAGTGTATAGTAAGTAAACGACAAGAATTTAAGCACATTTTAGAATCGTTTAGACGAGGTAAAGGAAGGCAAAACTGCTGCACACAGCACAAGTACAAAACAACACAACACAACACAACACAACACAATAACAATAAAAAGAGCATAACATGGAGTCGCCACAAGTTAATAAAACAAGTAAAAATAATGAATAATAAATGACTGAACTTATTTACCACTATTATACTATAAAAGAATAAAAACTACCGAAGAATATGACTCTCTTTACCTCTCTTTCTATGACTCTTTGTCAACTCTTCTACTGGAACTTTGGTTAATTTTTTTTTCCAGATTTGTCGATTTATCGGTATTTTGTTTTGTTTTGTTTTTTTTTGCCGGTTTGAGCTCTAAAAAAATTTGTGAATGTGATTAAATATGGTTGGTTGGTTGGTTAGTTGGCTAGCTGTTCGTCGAAATTAAAAATGGAACATTTTTTATGAATAAAAATTATTTTTAGAATTGACACCAAAAGAAAAATAAAGTAAATAATGGCCAAGCCATAAAACAATTGCCAATATGAGAGAATGACCAATTCTGGTTATTCTAATAGAACTTCAGTTAAGTTGACAGTTGCCGAAAAGCAAACGATATTTAAAAATTTCTCTTACCTTTGTTAAAAATAATGGACCCATTAAACATTATTCTACGATAGATATTGTCAAGCTAGTCTAATTGATAACTTTACTTTTAATTTTTGTTATTTTGCATAATAAAAATGTCAAATCTTAAGCAAAAGCAACAACAAATCACATAAAAATTAAACATTTATAAACTTTTCGCACAATTTTTGACACGTCGGAGAGATAACACTAACCAGGATATATTTATACAGTCGCAATAGGCAAGGCCAATAAGGTTTGACAGTTCTGAGATTTGAAAACAACAAATACATGTAATTTTTGCCAAAATTTAAAGGAAAAGAGTTGATGTAATGGTGCTACCGCCTGTATAAATATATCTTGACAATACCTGTAATAATATATCTTGGCCAATAACAAATCCAACTCCGGAAGTGATTGTGGATTTGGCACACCTTAAGAAAGTTCAATTTCGTCTCTGATGCATAATCTAATAAGATATTCTGATAGACGTAGGGGCTCGCTATCGTCTAAAAGGCTTATAGCGTATTGGCTTACAAGACAAATTCAATTCTGAGATGTCAGTAGAAGAAAAATATTTCTTCGGCAACCTTCCCTCAGCATGGATCTGGTATAAACACTTGGAGTAAGTAACCGCCAAATCTGTTGTTCAAAGTTGGCGTTGAACTACATTTGCAGCCAATCGTGGATAAAATGAACACACAGAACACGAATGGTGTGAAAGGCTACCAATAACGGAATTAAAAAGAGTTTCAAAAGGCTGGCAATTTAGGAGCAAAAAAAAAAAAATAAATAAATTTGCAGCTACCCTTTATTCCTTCTAGCCTTTTAAGCTATTGAAATTTATTGTATTTAAAATATGTATGTTTTTAAAACCGTCAACAGCCTGGCAACACTGAAAGAGTACTATTAAAATATTATTGCGTACGTTGTGTTCTTCCACGTAAATTGGTTGGTTCACTCAGCACTAACACTGTATAAAACGTTTCTCTCGTAGTTGGTTTGGTTAAAAGAAACAAAAAAAAAAATTATAATCAACACAAGCGTCGAGAATATTATTTTTCTTTCCATTTCATTTTTATATTTATTATAGCAAGTACAGGCATATACGAATGTGTATGACTGCGTATGTGTGTGTAAATATATTTTATTTTTATTTCATTCGTGAATTGGACTGTTTGCCGTGCGTGCGTAATCAATGACGCATTTTTTAAGATATGAAAGAAGAATGTTTGTATGTAAGTATGGATGGGTAGGTTTGTATAATAATGTAATAAAAAAACAAAAACAGAATAATAATAATAAAAACGAGAAAAAATACCAAAACATAATAATAACAAAATAAAAATAGACAGAGAATGTAAATAAAGAGGTCTAAAGATGAAAAAAATTAGATCCTATTTGAGTCACGATGCTTATTTTTACACACATAACGCATGTATGTACGTACATAAGCATGTGTACTTGTATAGTTTTTAGCTTATGAACTTATTTTTTTTATATTCAAAAATACAATAAAAATATGGAAAAAAAACAGAAAAACTAAATACGAAATCGTTAATTAATTATGACGATGAACTTGATCTGTTAAATTGTAAAATTTGGTGTTTTCCTTGTTCTTTATAAGCCGTCGTTTTATTTATGTTATCTTAATTAGGACACGCCCACAAATCCTAAACAATTCATATACTATTTATGACACCATCAGCATTATTACGCCCACACGCACACACATGACTTCATTACAAGAGACGGTTAAAGGACTTTTGACAGTATGCTTTCAATAACGAGAATTGGCAATGCGAAATAGCCGAGTATTCTTAATTTATTTTTATCGTTGTATCGAGATTAAACGGATATCAGAGAAGAGTATCTTACATCATCGGCATTCTCTCCCCTGTCGAACGACAGTGTGTGTGAGAGAGAGAGAGAGAGAGAGAGAGAGAGAGCGAAAAAGAATATATGTGATTCTGTTGTATTTTACATTGACAGACGACAAGACAAGTGTTTTATTTCATTTCAAATCATTTATTTGATTGTACATATATTAAAGATATTGTCATTTTTAACCGGTTTCCGGTTATTTGTTTTTGTTTTTCGAATAATTTTGTTTGCTTTCGAGTATTTTAGCGTTATTCTTATTTCGTTTCGCTTTCCTTTTGTTTTCGTTTACTTCATGACTACACTTTCCACACACACTTCACTCACTCACTCACTTCACTTTGGTCATTGATAACAACAACAAACGGTTATAAACGTTTTCTTCTTCTTCATTTTGTTTTTTCAATCAAATCAAAACAAAAAACATTTATCAACAACACAACACAAATAACGTTGTTGTTGTTGTTATATGCGGATATTACTGAATAATTTTTAATTTGTTTTGTTTTACTCTTCATTTGTTTATTTACTTTCGTATATCCGTTTCTAAAGAAGTAAGAATGATGCACACACATACTACACTGCTTACTCATTCACTTGTCTGTTGTTTGTTATCAAATCACAATAAGTTATCGATAAATATTTAACGAACTCAATCTGTAAAACGAACTCTGTAAAAGTGTGTGTTGTAAAGAATTAGTCTGAATAGGTTCCGCTACTCATGGATAAAATTAAACCACTCAACAATTGTAGCATGAGAAGCTATGCCTTAATTCTGATTGAAGGGTCGTAATGGTCAACCCTCAAATGGTCCAACATATTGGATATTCGGAATTTTATATTTCCTTTTGGATGTTGCACCAATATCCTACGCTCAAAAAGCTGTGGAAAGTGCCACCAATTAACAATTATGAACTCAACTTGGCCCTAAGCACTCATTTTGCAGAGACTGCGGACTGCGAGAGAAAACTCGCTCTCAACTACGAACTACATTCAGTAGATTCTACGAAACAATGCCTGATGTGTCTGAAAGTACCATCTGATTATCTTTCTATGTTATGCGTTATCTGGAACGTCTGAACGTTACACGGCTCGCCCAGTAAATTATTTCAGTAAACTAGAAAACTATGACCTCAGCATACTTGGTGTAAATATAGTTCGTTGACCTTACGCCACTCTACTACACCTTTTCAGTTAGTATATCTGTTGCAATAACATTTTTTTTTTTTGATTTTGTTTTTGGAAAAAAAAGTTTAATTGATCGTTAAACCTAACTAAACGACTAAACGAGTCACACATGCATACATATGGGCATATTTAGTGTAATAAGTGTATGAACTTTACGTACCTTTTTTTTTGAATGATGGCGAAATATTTGGTGTTTTTTGTTTTTGTTTTTGTCCTTAAACGGTACTTTTATTCTAAAAAATAATTTTTCTTATCGATGTGATGTCGTCTTCTGTGGCTTTATTTATGTTTTTGTTTGGCTTTTATTTGTTTTGTTGTAGTTGCTTTAGCTTTTGTTGTTTTTTTATGATAATGTTGTTGTTGTTGTTGTTGTTGTTAACTATACATAACAATTCTCACATTTATTACTCATTTAGAGAGAGGAAAAGTGAAGTAAGAAAAACAGAAATAAAGAAGGTTGAAACACATGGGGATTTTTATTGTTTGAACACATAGGCAGACACATATTATTTAAATAAATATACACTAATTTCACTTTTATTTTTTGTTTAAATTTTTTTTACTTAAAATATTTGTGTGTGGCACGTCGTATATACAGTAATAAATATTTTTTTCTCTCTCTCTATTTCTTTCACTCCCTTTTTTATATTATTATTCTCCTTTAATTAGGATTATAAATATTTGTTTATTTTTATGTTATTGTTGTTTAATTATCATATTCTTTTTTACGTTTTCTTTTAAAATTTTCATAAGGATTTATTGATTTCATTAATTTCTTAACGGTAAATATTACAAACACACACACACACACACCCACAAACACTGGATGTTTTATTAGGTGATTTTTATCGTTGTGTGCACTTTCTTCTTTTCATTTGTTTACGCTTGTTTATGCCGTTATATGTTGCTGTTGCTGCAATTATTATTGTTGGGTTGGTTATTAATTCTGATTTTTATTTTGGAATTTTTAATTAAAATTTTTATTTTTAAACAATACTACTACTCCTCTACACAAATACAAATGTATGCTGCAATGCCTATATATACATATGTATACACATTTATTTATAAAAATAAAACAGAAAATATACAAATAAAGGCACAATAAAATAATATTTATACACTGTAGCATTGTTTTTTTTTGCTTCTTTTACTTTTCGTTTCATAAAACATTTCTATTTTTTTATGGTCTCTTTTTTCATTTTTTCATAGATAGCTTGTGTGTGCGGTGCGATGTGGTGCATGCGTGAGCGGATGGATGGGTGTACGAGGGTAACCTGAAGAATAAAATATATTTTTCTGATCTGAAGATCACTTTAGTAAAGCTAACGTACGTACATACATACATACATATTCTAGAAAAAATCAAAAAAAAAAATCAATTCTAAATTGATAGGCACGCTAGGGTAGTAGATAACGCTACAAAAAAATTCATTGGAATTTTCTGTAAATGCCGGTAAAGCTTTCCTCTATTCCCCACCTCACGTGTCTTTATGTTATTTATGAAGTATGTGGTGTAAACAAATTAAGATTATTTTTATTTACTATTCATCATGAATCATTCTAAACTTTCTAAATGAATCACTGAAACGATTCATTTTATTCAACATCAGCGTCACCATCATTGTACACGTGCATTAACAATGCAGCAAATGTTGTATTCCTATCTGACCGACTTTTGAGTTGATGAAGATAATTATGAAAATGTTTAAATTGCCCTCGTAATAGCTATTAACAGTAAATTTGATTTTTTTTGTTATTATTATTTTTCTTTAAATACATTTTCTTATTTTGTTGTCGTTGTCGTTGTTTTTATTTAATTTTGTTTCTATTTTTGTTTATTGCACACAATTTAATTAATATGAATGGAGCTTTAGGATCAAAAGTGGAGCTTAGTTTAGTAAAAAGATTTAATTTTTATTGTTATTAAAGATTTTATTACTCATAAAATACATCGATTGTGAGTTCTTAATCCTTAAAATTGACAAAAAAAAACAAAGTCCTCAATAATAAGACTTTAGGTCGTGACATTTCATAAAAGCTCATATTGAATTCAACTTTTGTGTAATCTGGGTCCAGCTATGTTTGTCTATATACGTATAATAAAAAAATGTCATTATCAGTCATAGAAGCCTATAGTAACCGAGTGCATGCTTATACAAGTAGCATTATTACCAGTCTTCTGGCTTAATCTCTGACAATAGAAAAAAAAATACTCCTAGGGCGTGAAATCAGCTAGTCTTTGGCGGACAAATTATTTCACAAGAAGAATCAGTCAAAGGAGTATCAATTCAAAACTAATTGGAAATTAAGTTCAAACTTGAGTTATTTCGTATTTATTGTTATTGTTTTTTCTATTGTTATTATTTTTTTTTTGTTTCCTACAATTTTTATTTGATTATTTTGGTTGATCGTTCGGTTCGTTCGTCATGCAATGTTTGTATTTTCTGCCAGTCTGTCTGTGTGTGTGTTTGTAGGTTTGTCTCGTTTTGAACACAACACGTTTTCATTTGCATTTCATTTCATATCGTATTTATTGTATTATCTTTATAATTTGTTATTGTTTTTATTCTTATTGTCTGCCTTAAACTGTATGTATGTCGATCTGACTGTCTGTCCTGCTGTCTGTCTAACTTTCTGGCTCTTTGACTGTCTTTATTTAATATCTTTCTTTTCTTGTATATTTTTTTTGTTTACTTTTGCTTTTATTTATTTATTTATTTTTGTTTTATTGTTATTGTATTTTTTTTTTAAATTTAATTCCATTACTTATTTCATTTTAATGATAATCCAAAGGTGGTGGTGGTGAGATAATTTTTCTATCCTCCTCTCCTATTCTTTTCACTCACTCACACTCATACTCTTTTCTATTTTATTTTTCAATCTCTCAATAAATCTTCACCAATTGAGAGTAAAGACGAGTGTAAATTGTTAATTTACATGCTTCTTCTTAATCTTTTTTGAAAATTATTGTAAGAAAAATAAAAACAATATTCATCACTTTTACTATTCATTGTTATATTTATACATAATCATACGTACGTACATACATACATATGCTGGTATGTATAACCAGCACAATTTCATTTTAAATTATAATTTTCAATTTCGTTTAATTACGATTTTGGTTTTGTTTTAATATTTTTTTTTCTTTCGTCGTTTTCTGAGGAACGTCGTATTAACAACACCCGTCGTCCGTCTCACTGTGGGCTTCCGCATCAGCCTATTAGACTTGTCCGTTGTCGCTTATCTATTTGTGTATTTACGCCTGTGTTATTTTGTCGCTATTTTTATTATTACCATCGTATTGTTATTGTTGTTATACTTCGTAGGCTTCGTCGATGTTGTCTTCGTTTGTATTGGCGTAAATGTATTTGACGTCGCCGTATTTATTATTGTTCTCCACACGCTAGTGTACTATACACGATTAACAAAAAAAAAAAAAAGAAGAACAACAATAATCAAAATAACAACATAATAAAAACAATAACAAAATCTTATACATTTACATGCCGAACGAAGCATTGCAAAAACAAAAAAAAAAAAAAAAAAAAACCGAATGAGAAATGAAAAGAAAAACAAAAACAAACTTGCCAATATATAGACTTGCCAATTAAATGTCTAGCGAATGTTTATCCCAATTAAAGAGAATGGTATTCCCCAAAAGGTCTACAACTTGTTGCTGTAGTTGTAATTAAATGAACACAACGTAACGCACATCTAAACGACGCGAAATCATGAATGAAACAGTGACAGGCAGTGTGTGCTGCCTAATATTTTAATGAAATTTATCATTACAAAACTGTGTCTGTCATGTTTTCGAACAAAATTATGTGAAGATATTTTATTACATGCTTTTATGTTAGACAGAATTTCACTCGTGATTTGTTATTATTTTTGTTCTAAGTCTCTCATAAATTTGTATTATCGTTTGTCAACTGCTAAATTTGCTGACATTTCTAATGCCACTGTGGTGCATGTACATACTATGTACTTTTTTTTTTAGAAAAATTTAATATGGGCTGAGGTTTAATAAATTTAAAATTTATTTTATTACTAAAAATAAAGTTCACACTCAATTAATCGAAACAGTTTTTTTTATCGAGGAGAAATATAGTTTCACTTGAAGATACATACATATTTATATAGGAACTAAATGTAGGTGTAGATGTTGTAATTTATAGCATGAAGAGGAAAAGTATTTTAGAGAAACTTTATTGTTAATACTTCATAAACTTAAGAGGGATTAATAAATAGGAACTAAACGGATAAAATGTAATAACATCACTCTAATCCTGCTTTATTTTCACAACTACACGTGGTTCATACGTATTAACGTTTGCGTCAAATCCAATTTAAAACTCAGAAGTACCCAAATGTTGGGTAACGACGGAGAATTTACAGAATCGCCTACCAGGGTATTCACGCTTATCTTGCCAAGATCTTGACAGTCGAGATAATGTCGCCGAAAATGGACGCACACAGGGCATCTGTAAATGATTATTTTATCTATCAATCTGGCATTGGAAAATCTTATCAAATTGTCTAAATGAAAAGTCGATTGTCTAACCTGTTAAAAAATAGTGAATGTTAAGTCTTCTAACTGTTACGTGAATATACCTTGTCACCCGTTTGCATTTCTATTTTAAAACAACATTAAATCCACATACAAGAGGGTGATATCATATAGCCCTCAACTTTAAACGCCTATGCCTATCTAGGGAGACCTTTGAATTATAGTTAAAAATAAACCAAATATTCTAAGCCAAAGATAATGGAATTCTTTTTACAACACCTTTTTAAATATGTAGTTATAATAAAAACGTTATAGTCTTCTATGAAAACCCCATTTAATTTGTGTAGGAATATTAAAACAAATTTTTTAAACCACAACACTTTGTAATAAAGTGTGTAAAACAGTCCATTTAATGTGGAATGCCATTTGTTTTCTTTTGTATAAGACATATAGAAGCCTGGCATCCCTTTTTTATGTTTTGATCTATGGCTAAAAATATTAAAATAAAGAGGAAAACCCGAACACGAAAAAAATAAATGAAACACGACCGACTATAAAACAACAACTAGACTTGCCAGTTGTCTTATAAATGAAAAAGAAATAAGAGAAATAACAAAAACAAAAACAGAAAGGAGACCAAATAAAAATGAACAACAATTTTCATAACAACAGAAAATTACCAAAATAACGAAAAATATTTGTAAACTGTCAAGCCTGATATTAAACGACCAAGAATCATATATTCACACACTTATTAAATGCGAGAGAGAGAGGGAGTAAACAAAAACAACTTTTGAGTAAAAAGAAATAAAAAAACAATCTACAATATATGGTGATGTGAAGTAAAACATACACCATAATGCAGAAGAATAGTAACGAACTGAAGAAAAACAATCACACCACACTGTATGCATAAATAAACATTTATAAGCAACCCCTACCCAACCAGCAATAATTTTGTTATTCATCACGAATAAATGTCATCAATTGGTATTTTCTTACAGAATTAAACGTTTATTGAACGATTAGTTCTCATATAGTTGGTAGCAGCAAGAATTTTCACATGATTTGTAAAGAAGAGAAATCGAAGAAATGCAAACTAATTTCATTGCTTTCTTAAAAACATGTTTATTGGGTATTACACGAGTCTTAATGTGGTATACAAACATACACGGGGAGTAACAAAACAACACTCTATTTTGTTATTGTTATTATGTATTGCCAGTTATTTTTTTTTATCAATACCATGTTATTATTGTGAATTGTTAATAGTGTTTTGGAACTTTACTTGTTTTGAACTATTTTTCCCACATTTGCGTTGTCTATAATCACGTTACAACGAAAAGAAAAAAAAAAGGAGACAGAGGGATACATACATCAATAGTGATAGCCATTCAAAAAGCCGCTCTCTTGACGATTTTCTATGTTGGACGAAGGTAAAGTGTTGCCAGACTTGTAAAAGTATAAGTCGCAAGTCAAGCGAAAAAGAAACAGTTGTGAACAAAATGCTATGGACTAACACGCACCTAATAAGTTGTTGTAGGGACCAAAAGATTACTAAATTATTAAAATTTGCACCTTTCAGCAAAACACAATCACTCAATTACAAAGTGAAAAAATATTCTCCAGTTTTCACTCTTCAAAAAGTGTAAATAAATACTTGATACATATTTAATGATTGCGTGCGCTATTTCATCTATTTGATTACGTATTTCACGTATTTTTAATCTACAAAACAATGTAATATTTCGATAAG
>QOCX01000077.1:345375-362570 GCA_005959815.1 Sarcophaga bullata
AAAAAAAAAAAAAAAAACAAAACAAAACAAAACATCGATAAAACTTAAATAATTACATCAATGACTTGTTGCCACCGACTGTTTCCTTTCCACACTGTGCAAATACTGATTGTATAGCTCTAAGCAATCAGCTAAAATAGATAATTCCCATCAAAAGCACAGTAAAGTCTTTAGATGTCTGCTAGCCCTGGAATAACCATCGGTCTTCCAGTGCATATGACATGGTTTTCGATAATATTTTTTAAATACAACATCACCTACAGGAAGGACCCATTACAGATTTAATCGGTTTAAAATGTATTTTTATATTACCCTACAATGAATTCCTTAGGAAATTCAGAATAAATATTACGGATAGAGGATAATGGATAGATGATGTGGAACATCTCGTAACAGACTCCATACAAATCTTTATTGATGATTCAAACATAGATAGCACCTGGGAACCTCTCAATGAGATAGCATAGCACTATATGGGCACCGAAACATGGTAATATTTTGGGAAACTTCAGGGCGGGGAAGTGGACCGATGTGGCACAACAATAGAGGTTAGTAGTCTACTTTGGGAACATCAATTAGATCAGCAATCTTAGGATTGACAATGTGGCTATAGATCTCGTTCCGGCCTGATTAAGACCAGATAAATAAATAAATTTCAAAGATGCATGCTCAGTTGTCGGAGTCTACTGTACATCGCACCCTTCTGCAGGAGCAAAGAGACGAGGAAGAGAAAGTAGCTCTTCTTCACCTATTGAGGACATTCTCAGCATTATGTCGTAGAAGAAAAAAAATACTTGGGTATCTATGCATTAGCAGCTGCGTATACTGCTTATAGAACTGAAGACAATTAAAGACACGATAGGCGACACTTAAGAGTGTATATTGTTAAAATATTTGTCAAATCGGATTGGATAAAGAGTCCACGAGAGTCGACTCAAACGCGCAAAGTTTACACTCAGTATAGCTGTCGAAGTCATTACCGGATACTGTATTCTGGGTAAACCAGCCGCACTGGTCTTATTCGTATGACCAATGCTTTCTGCAAAAAGAAAATGGTGAGAACACTGGGCACTGTATTCTGGGTAAATAGATCAAATGCATCGGTCTTGTTCCTATGACCAACGATTTTTATAGAAACAAAAAGACAAGGAAGATAACTGAACTTCTACTATTTAGATGATACCACTGATCTGTTGAGGATGGACGACATTGGGAATATAAGCGGATATATGATGGTTTCAAGAACTAGTGAAAATGAAAGATTGATTCTCATGTTGCTAAATATTAGTGTTTAAATAAAATTGCAAGAGATCTAATTAAAACAAGGTATTTTGCAAAAGTACCGCTAGTCAAAAATTATGGTAGTTTTGTTTAACAAATCCGAGTTAATGGAATTCTACAATTTAAAATTTCAACGAACAACAAACATTTGTTTAAAGAATAGAAATTTTATTTTATTTTTTCGAAGAAATTCTTTTAAACATTAAAAAGAATTACTATTAACAACTCTGGCTACTACAGTGGGATTCTATGGGTCTAAAGAATGCTTTATTCTTTCCTAGTTTTGTTTACCCTAAATGGAATATGGCATGGTAAGTACATAGTATGACTGTTCTATGTTTATGAACGACTATGTCGTAGTTTTTATTGTTGACATTAATGGGATGGTGTAGTAGAATCAAAGAGAGCAAGAGCAAGAGAAAAAGAGCGTAACGTAATAAGAGAGTAAAGGTACAGCAGTCAGATACGATTCTCATTCTCTCTCTACATATAAAAAAATATTTATGCAGAGTTGTGTAGATGCAATGCATGTATGTATGTATGTATACGTTTGCATGTGTAAACGCTAGTATGTACAATCTGTATGGCATAATTTGCTGCGTAGTATTTTGTAGTTTTATTTCTTCTTCTTGGTACGTATATTTTGTTTTTGTTTTTTTACTTGATAAAAAGAAATATTTGTTGTTATTGTAGTTGATGTTATAATTATTATTGCTGGCCCGCTATTGATGTTGTTATTGTTTTAAGGAATTTTTTTCTTTATTTTTTTTTTCATTTTTATTTTCTTTTTGCAGCAAAATATCTTTGAAAGAAGAAAATTCAGTAACAACATCGCATAAACAACAATGTACAAAATATTCTCTTTTTGTTTTTGTTTTTCTTTTTCATTTCTTCTGATACAATTTAAAGTTTTCAATTTTTCGTATTTTCACTACGTTTATTTTTCACTTCTTATTTGTTTTTAGTTGTTATTGTTGTTTCTGTTGTTAAAAAAAAAAACACTACTAAACACAGCACAGCACAGCACCGTACACACAATGTAGCAATAAAATGTGTGTGATGATGATGATGATGATGATTATTTATTTTCATTTATTTTTACTATTATTTTCTAAAGCATTTTTCAATGGCAGTCTGTCCGACTAACTGACAGAAGTATTATGATGATATTTATATTTTATTTTCATTGATATTGTTGCTGTTGTTGTTTTATTTTCAAGTACTACACATTATTAGTTTAAATAATATTATTATAGTTGTTAAATATTGTTGTTGCTTTGTATTTATTTCATAAATTGAATTTCATCATGATTATTCATTATTACAATGAATTACACTAAAATCACTCTTTTTTCTTTCTTTTTTTTAAATTCTCTGTTGTAATGACGTTTTATTTTATTTCATTTGCTAATTAATTATACATTATTACACCAAATTTTCGTATTTTATTCTGATTTTCCTTCTTTTTTTTTTTGTATTTCTTAAATGCGTAGAAATCAGTTCTTTTTTTCTATTTCTAAGGTTTTCAAAAAACAACGTTGAATGAGACACACGCACACACTTTATTTCAAAATAAATTTTCATTAAAAATCACAATTTTTACTTTTTTTTTATTCTACAGCTTGTTTTTTTTTCTTTGTTTTGTTGTTGTTTTGTGTAAGAATATTAATTTTACTTGCAATATATAAATATTTATTTATTTATTTTTTTGTTTAAATTGTTTTATTTCCGCTTAATAAAAATAACAAATTGTTGTAGAATTGCATACGAACACACAATAATAATAAAAACTCACTCACAACTAAAAACTCTAGTTAGGCCAGACTGGCCTTTCAAAAAAAAAAAAAACACATCCACACACACACACACGCAAAAACTCTCATACACAGCCAACATTTACATTCTTCTTCTCTCTGTCTTGCTCTTTTTCTCTATATCTCTCTATAACGAACATACTCGCGCGCTGGTTAGACGTTTGCTTACGAAATTTAAAGAAAGACAGAAGAAGAAAAAAAAAAACAAACAAAAAAAAAATATTAAAACACAACAGAAAAATATTTCTGCTTTGCTTTGGCTACGTCGTCTAAATATTTGGTATTCTTCGTAAACACCCAACTTTTACCGTTTTTTTCTCTCATTTCTTAATATTATATTCTTTTTTTAAAGAGAGCATAGCAAACTCAAAACACAAAATCACTTACATACATACTCAATAACGTAAACGACGACGTAGTCAGTGTGTATGCCGTTGTGCACCACTCATCTTCGTCGTGCATTCTTCATTTCTTTTCTTTACTCTATAACATAGCGTCACAGCTTCTGCCGGCAGTGCTGTTGTTTTTCTTTAAGAAATGTGGTAGTAAACATACGCACACCCGTCGCAGATACTATGTATACGAACGAACGAACATACGTACATTCAACTATCACACGACACAGTCGTAAATAAAAATCATTCACTTTCCGTTTCGTATGGTATTTCCTTTTTATTCTCTTTCTCCCTCTCACTCATTATTTTCAATATTATTCTTGTAATTTTGTTGTTTATTTTTTTCTCAATCTTTTTTTCTTTTACTTTTCTTATATATTTTATAATAAAATGTTTACTTTCTTTGTAAAATTATTTTTAAAATTGTAAATTTTTTTTTATTTATTTTTTCTTTTTGTTTAAATGCACTTTTGCTTCTACAATAATAATTAATAATAAAAAAATGTTGTTTTTCTTGAATATTTAAAATATAAGAAGAGTGTATAAATTTTATGGTTGTGTATATAAAAAAAATTGAGTAACGTCTGAAGTAACAAAAATTTTTGAACATGTGTTTACTAGCGCGCTACAGAACGTACACTGAAAGATGAGAGCGAGAGAGTCATTGTTTTTATTAAATATTGTATCGTTGGCAGTGTTGAAAAATTCAGTACTTTTAAATTGTACTATTTTCAGTATTTTTATTTCATACGCTTTCAGTAGTAATGTTTTATTATTTTATTTATTTACATAATAATTAAAAAAAAAAAAAAAAAAATTTATTTTATTTATTTAGGTCTTGCATGCACACATTCAACGCAACAATGCTAAAAATAAATAATAATAAGCCCGTCCGTTCGTTTTTAGAGCGTATTGCTTGCCGGCCGCTTGTAACATGTAAATAGTAATAAAAGTTGTTGGTGTTTATTTACAAAAGGTACTATTTGATGCAAAAAAGTATTTTTGTAGTTAGGTACCAAATGTACCAAAAATTTTTGCTTCATAGCCAACACTGGTGAAAAATTCGTTTTTGTTCGCCGTTATTTAACACCTTTAATAATTCGCACATTATTTTTCCGATTTTTGTTTATTTCGGTAAAAATTAAGTTCGTTTAATGGTCGTCTGTCAAGCAAGTAGTTAGCTTATCTGACAGAACCCCAGGTAAGTTGAATTAAACGAAATAAAAAATTGTTGTTGTTTCTGCTGCCATGGTGCCGAAGTGGGGTGGTAAAAGTTGGCCGCCGCTCCCACCCGCTTCGGTGTTGTTGTTTGGGAAAAATTTATTTTTAAAGTGTGGTGATTTTTGTGGTTGTGGTGAGTTTCCAAAATGTGGTGAGTTTTTAAAAATGTGGTGAACTTATCCTGTGTGTTGAATAAAATCGAAACTCACCAAAAGTGCCGTTATTCGAAATGGTACTGTATTACCACAAACCCATGTACTGTAGTATACCGTCATTTCAAGGTATGTGTCTAGAATAAATATTTTTCACATCTGTTAGCGGAGACATTCATCCGACATGTCCAAAGTGTTAACGATTAGCTTGAATAATAAAGGAACAAACGAGTAATTTTAAATTGGTAATTTTTTCCCCTTGGCAATTTTTTTTCAGAAATCGGTTAAATTTTTTTTATTTTCTGGCAACATTGTTTCGTTTGGTTAACAGCAAAACACTCTGCGTTAATGTTATTTAAATTGCCGTCCCTTGTAACTATTAAACACTAGAGGGAGCAGACGACATCAGTATAAAACATTTTTTTAAATTCAAATGCGAGTGGATACAAAAAGATTTACACATAAGTAGTTCGCATACGAACTATTTTTTTTTTATTTTACGAAATTCTCTTTATTTTTGTATGTTTTTTTCTTGATCATCAAACTGTATTTAAATTCTTGCATTTACTTTTGTTATTGGCTTAAAAAAATTGTTTCCCATTATTAAATGGCTTCAATTTGTTTTGCATCAGGAGGGAAAAAATTATCGGATATTTTTTCTGTAGTTTTTTTTTGTATTTTTTGGTTGGCATATTTCATTAATTGCAAATAAAATACACAACGTCCGTTACATGGCCACAGTTACAGATGTAGATTACAGCTATTGATACTCACAACGGGAATATTTTCACAAAAATATTGAAAATTAAATTAAAGTTTCCTTTTGCATGCATCTCTGTCTATAAGCGAGAGAATGTGTGAGTGAGAGTGTGAACAATAGTCAATTACAATTATAAATTTAATTTAAAACAATTACTGACCGAGCAAGTGTTGAAAAGTGAAAGCGAAAGTGTAACTGGTAACGAGGCGAGTGTTAAATTTTTAAATGGAAACTGCTGCTCTTTTGTATGCCCGCTCATTAGAGTTTTCCTACAAAAAAAAAAAAATTAAAATACTTGTGATTTATAAAAAATTTTAGGTGGCGATTGTGGCAAAGTGTTACAAATATTTTTTTTCAGTAGAAATGTCTGTAATATTTGTATGATTGTAGCTGTTGACTGTGGGAAAGTTTTTGATATTTAAGTATTCAATCAATATGAGGAGATGGTAGAAGCCGCCTGCATACCAAATGGAAAAAATTCAAATTAGAAATTGTAGCATAATTGAAGGGTTACAGTTACTAGTGGCTTCTAACTGCTCCAATGGAATGCTCTAAAGCCGTTGCTAATAAATGATTTCCAGACATTCGGTTATTATTATTAATGTGAGCATTCGCAAGAGACTGTCTAACTCTAAAACATATGACACATACATACATAATTGGCCATTACAACCCTTCAAACAGGATTACGGCCTAGCTTCTCACACCACTTATGTTGCGTGTGTTAATTTTATGGCGGGACCTACAGTTTAAAGTCGACTCCGAACGACAGATTTTTTTGAGAAACTTTTCATGGCAATTTTTATTTACTCTCAGAGTTTTTGCCAGAAATCTGCTGAGAGGAAGCCGCCGATGAAATATATTTTTCATATTTCGTTTTTTGATGTCTAATAGGGGATACGAACCCTGGCCTTTCGTCTAATAAGCCAACACACTACCTACATAGACTACGGTGACTTCAAAACATATGACACAAAAGAACTAAAAATAAAGATTGCAATTAAATTATTGCAAACCCTACAACAGATGGTATATTGCTTCCGACACTATATAATCCAAAACTTTCCCAATGGGAAATTCATCATTCATTCTATTGATTTGGCATAGAATAGCCCTTAAACTGAGGTGTTCAATTTGTGTTCGACTCTAAGGGTTTACATAGTTTTTCCTTTTAACTTTTTTAATATTCATACTCGCACACCAACACATACATATGTATGTATATTTGATTATGCCACTTTATAAAATCGTTTGAGTAAAAAAAGCGCAAGAAATATCGGTTTTTTGTTTTGTTTTGTTTTTACATGTTGTTGTTGTTTTTATTGTTTTACTTTTGCCTGCCTGCCTACGCGTATGAGTGATAAAAATCTAGAAATTAACAGAAGAAAATAAAAAAAAACCAGCAATGACTTCCTCTTTAAATAACGGAAACGGAAGTTCTACTGTATTAACACCTTGTTTACATTTTAAAGTTTCTCTCTCTCTTTACCAAAGAGTTGTTGTAAATCAACAATAAAATGCCATTGTTTTGCCTTCTGTTTGTGTGTATGAGTGTGTGTGTGTGTATGTTTTTTCTTTCTTTAAACTCTTCATTAAATTGCTGTTGTTGTTTTTTTCCTGTTTTCGATATTTTTTTTTCTCATTTATTAACTTCCTTATTCATATAATTTAAATTATTGCTTTCTTTATTATTATTATTATTGTTGTTGTTATTGTTGTTGTTGTAATTTTATTATTATAATTGTTATGGCGTTTATATTGCTACCATATGTGCTGTGCTTTGTTTGTTTATTTCTTAGCCGAAGTATGTGTGTAACTTTTGCATGGCATAATAGTAAAGAAAAAAAAATATGTACGTGCGTGCGTGTGTGTGTTATAATGACAAAAGAATTATAACAATTTTGTTCTCTCATCACGTAAACATGCATATTTTCTCTCAAAAAATAATTAATTTTCGTATAGTGTGACCTGCTCATAAATCTCTACTTAAATGAACACACAATATTCAACATATAATATACACCTACTGCTGCAGCACATTCAAAACCTACATATTTACAGCAACAGATTTACATACACACACATATACACACACACAAACATTTATTCGAATGAAATATTTAGTAAATGAGAGAAAGTCATTTAATGGTAGATGATATTAGGCAGAGAACAAGCATTCAAGCAAGCAGCCATCTTTAGTATGAATTTTCAAGAAGAATTGCTATTTTATTCAACTCCTTGAATTTTAACGTACACACACACACACACATACATACATTCCAACTAGTAAACAAGCCTACATTTGTTTATTAATGTTTGGCATGAATAAAACAAAAACCTGAATATAAATAAACAAACATAAAGACGAACATATTTAATGACAACAACAACAACCCGGCTGTCGTCTAACAAGACGATGTTACCTAACGACTGCTACAACGACAACGACAACAACGATGATGTTGTGTGTAATGAGAGTCAGAGAAAGAAATCGTGAAGAAGAGCAGAGTAATATTAAGGCAATAAGTAAGATAAAAAGAGTGAGAGAGAGAGAGAGGGTTATGTTGAGAGAGAATATAATGATAATGGCACCAAATATTAATTAGCTGTGGAAATTGTTCAAGGTACAGTTCTAATTTTACATACATTCATAACTTAATGTATTTTATTTTCAAACACACACACACACATGTATGTATCTATGTAGTTGTAGTTGTCTGTGATATTGTATGCATTTCGAAAGTACATTGACAAACAAAACTAATAAGAATTTTTTTTTTGAGAGAATTAAAATGTACGCGTTTTCTAATGGCAAATTAATAACATTTTGTTTATTTCGCTCTTATTGTATCACATTACTAAAGGCACTATTAATTCTGGTCAATAAGGTTGATGTATGAAAAATGCCCAAGCAAGCCTTTCGGGGTTTAGGGGACCCACTACCAATGTGATTAAACACAGTTTCTTTAGCTTAATGGAACAAGAGCTTCTTTCAGGTGATCAGAGCTCATAATTTGACAATAAGGATACAATCCAATCCCCCTAAAAACATATCAAAGCCTTTCAAATTGTAAATTTTAATTTGGCCACCATTTAATCCAACCCTGTTGTTGTTGCTTGAGTTTTTTCAAACTGAATTACTTTTCATCAACAATCGCATTTGATTGCGAGTCTCAGTATTGAAATTGGAATCACCTTAAGGCCAATGCATAAATTCTGCGATGAGGAAAACGAAGCACCAGTATACATAATTCGAACGTATGTATGCGGAGTTAGCGCTTTTCAACATCTGGTTGGGCAGTTGTCCTTATTGACACTGAAAAACATATTGAAGTCAGGGCAACATGAATAGGACAGATATTATATGGTGTTACCCTATGTAGATTGAGATCAGTGTAATTAGCATTATATTGTACTCATTTCCTATATGATTTTCTATGACAGCATATCAATTAGCTGGCACTAGGAAACTATCTTAATAATCATTCTCCTGCATTTTGTACTCATTCAAAAAAGAATAATTTGATGAATTTTCTTCACAGTTGAACTTTTAGTGTAGAAATGGACAAATACCTACATAATACATACATAATTGGCCAATACAACCCTTCAGTCAGGATTACGGCCTAGCTTCTCACACCACTTATTTTGTGTGTGTTAATTTTATACGTGAGTGGCGGGATCTACAGTTTAAAGTAGACTCCGAACGACAGATTTTTGAGAAACTTTACATGTCATTTTTATTTACTCTCAGAGCTTTTGCCAGAAATCTGCAACAAATAACGGAATTTTATTTCAATTCTGTTTTGTTCGTCACTGTGTAGGCTATAGAGTATACCCAAAAAAAAAAACAACCTTATTTGCTGTGATTTCCATTTTTTTGTTAAGAAATTAGAGGAGTATTGACAGCGAAAAACTATTTTGTCGGTTTTCTTCCATTTGCTGCTATTCTACTTATTACTGTGCACTCTTACATACACATACATATGCAATTAAATGAAACCTTGAAACATATACTTACTTAGCACACTCATACAACTCATATACAGGCAGACAAACAGCAAATATATTCGTTTAAATAAAGAGATGATTATTAATAATGTATATGTAATTAGATAAAGTTAAATTAATATGTACTCATATACACACATGCATACACATGCATATATATATGCATGCATATAGATTTAGTCATACAAGCATACTCTTTTTATGAGTATGTTTATGGGATGTAAAGAGAGCACGTTGTTTAATAGTATTTCATGCATTTGCAATGTACAGCAAATATTTTTGTTGTTTTGTTTGTTTGTTTGTTTGTTTGTTTGTATGAATGCAAGTGTGCGTGTGTACAAGTACGAAGATATTGAAATGTTTACATGAGCATAGGAGTCTGTGATTAAACATGAGAGTATCATTGTAATACACAGACACTGGGAGATAGTGCGAGAAGAAGAGAGAGAGAGAGAGAAGGGAAAAGAAATAGAGCAGAATAGAAGAGTATAATGGGTGAGTGAGTGTATTTCATTGTTTAATTACAGAAAATTAAATGCAATTAAATCACTATTCACTCTCTCTCTCTCTATCTCTCTCTCTCTCTATCTCTATCTCTCTCTTTTTCTGTTGTTGTTAAAATTAAATTATTTTTTTTCGTTGGTTGGTCGGTTGATGTTCGTTAAATCTGTGCGTAGTGAGTGAATGCATTATTCGCATGTTATTATTGCCGTTTTGTTTTGTATTGTTGTTGTTGCTGGATTTTTTTTTAAATTTTAATTAAATTAAAGTCTCATTATCATTTAAAGTAGATTTACGTGAAACATAAAAATGGAGTGCATTAAACACAATGAAGAGTAATAAAAGAACAAAAAAAAAAAAAGCAGTAAAAAAATCAAAATGAGAGAAAAGCGTATGTTCTTGAACGTTTGAAAACATTATTTTTATTTTTTAATTTTTTTTATTAGTCTCTCTGACCTAAGGTGGGCGAAAGGAAATGCGGTATTTTACACTCTCAAAAAAAACAAAAAGTTAAGATGGGCAAATACTGTAAATAAGATTATAGGTTACGGGTTAAAGCACTAGTGTTCATACCCAGAAGAATACGAACGATATTACAAGATGGCTATTGAATTTATAAAACCAACAGCTTTTAATTCCCCATCCATGTTTCTCTTATTGGGCAATGTCTAGCAAAGTCAGGAGAGAAAAAATGAGCAGTTTTGCTCCGCCTAGGTTAAAATGCGTTTAGCTTAACTTAGTAGTTCGAACAGATCCTCTAGTTTGTTCAAGTGGTGGCCAAAGTGTGAAATTTTTGTTATCCGTCCTGATCAGTACATGTTAAATGCTGTATTCGAGTATATCACTGTCCCTAGGCACCACCATTTCTCGGTGAATTAGGAGATAGTAATGCACAAGTTTGGACATGCATATGATGTTTGAAAGGTATTTAATGGCAGCCAGATTATCCGAGTATTTGAGGGAATCTTCCACTCCTGTGCAGACATTTAATTGCTATGAGAAAATAAATAAAAATGCAGGGAACTGGAAATTTTTTACCCCTTAGCGTGATCCATTTACTTATCACAACTAAGAACACAGAAACCATTGCCAGTTCAAAGAAACTTTCTTTTGATTCAGTTTCACTTACGTTTCTCTTTGAGTGCATTTGATAATCTAAAGAAATTAAAGAGAGCAGCAGACCAAGAGAGAGAGAGAGAGAGAGGGTGAATAAGCGTAAGCAAACATACACAAACACACACGCAAACAGAAGCAAACATTTGTAGTGGTAACGTGTAAAAGGTAAAATGAAGCATAAAATTTACCATTTGTTTGCGTGAGTTCTTCTAATTAACAGCTTTAAGAATGGCAACAACAACAGCAACAACAATACCAACAACAGAAGCAAATGACAGCACAAACGATAACAACAACAACAACAAAAACAACAACAACAACAATAGTAGTATTAATGAACAAAGAAAGCCAACAAAGGCAAAAAAAGAATTGAAAGAAGAAAACAGTAGAAAACAAACCAACAACAAAACAAAGTGATTTAATTTCGTGTTGTTGACGTTGCTTTACATTTTACTTCCGTTTCTGGTTGTAATAGGCGTCCATTAAAGAGCTGAGCGCGTACAGTCATAGATTACCACTGTAAAGAAAAGAAAGCATTCAAAACCCAAAGACAGCTGCGGCGGGAGAAAGAGAGAGAGAGAGAGAGAGAGAGAGGCAGTAAAAAGAGCACACATACTCACAAACAGTTTTAGACATTTAACATTAAGCAACTGGCTAAACGACTATACGATGAAAAGTCTTTTAGCTGTGCTTCTTCATTTTTTTGTTTTTACTTTTGCTAGACACAATTGCAAAAGCGGAAATGAAAAGAACACACAAACGAATAATAAAAAAATGGCAACAACAATAACCATTGAATGGTAGGAAAAATATAAAATTCTTACTATTTTTTTTTGTGCATCTGTGTGTGTATGTGTGTGTGTACAACAAGGGGAGAATATCAACAATAAAACAACAAGAAGAACAGCAACATCAACTATACAGAATAAAAACAAAGAACGTAACTGTTTTAATTGTTTTCAAACAAACACACACACACACGCGCGCACGTATTGCGCTTGTATATACATAAACATGCAACACACACATACATATCTATCCCAAAACAAGAAAATGTAGTTTAAACAATAATAGCAACAACAACAACAACAACAACAGCAATAAAAAACAAAACAACAAAACAATATTGGTTTGTATTGTAACAAAAGTAACTGTTTTTTTTTATTTTATATTCACTCACTTACACACTTACTCTCTCTCTCTCTCTCTCTCTCTCTCTCTCTATCTCTCTCTCATTTGTTCGCTTGCTATCTTGGGTTAAATGAAAAAACAACAGTAACAACCAGAACATCAGCAACAACATTTTACAAACAGGAGTACGAAACTTAGAATACAAAATAACACAACAGCATTGCTAAACTCAACAATACAATTCGTGGCTAGGCGAGGCGATCCGAGGTAATGCAAAGCGATCTGATACGTTACGCTACAGTGTTAAATATAGGGATACAGGGTGTAAAAGTTTATAACTGCAGGCCATTTTGAAGTGAGTGAAAAAGAAAAAACACAGAAAAAATTGAAAAAAAAGCTTTAAAAATGGAAATAAATTTTTAAAACTGTAACTTAAACACACTCACGTACATATGTACATACATATACATACACGCAACAAGAATAACAAAACAAAAGCCTGAAAAGCGTTTAAACTCACGACTAAGGAATGAAAGTAAAAATGGTTTGTAGGTGTGTGAGTGCAGAGGGTCAAGTAGTTTAGTTAACAACTCCTGCACAAATTTATCCAAAAATGGGGGAAAAATATATGCTTGTTTGGGGAAATTTTTGTTTTTCTTTTTGTTTCCAAAGAGAAGTGTTTACAAAAATGCTGCTGAAAAACATTCGAAGAGAACAAACAAGCCTTAATACAACTTTTGAAGAAGCAAGCGTTGCACAGGGGAGGGGGAGAGGGGTTCATAAAAGTAAAATACATTTCATATGTACAATTTTTGTTAAAATTTATTTGATTTTCATTAACGTTTTCTTTTTTTTTTTTACTGTATTTTTAGTGAAGTCAGAGCGAGAAATATTAAGAGACTGTATATACAAGTTAAATAAAAAAAAAGAAAAAAAATATTGTAACAAATCAACAATATTTAGAAAAGTTATTTCAGATTTAAGATTTCATATTTGTTTTGTAATTTGTAATTGTAATGGGATTCAACTATGAGATAACAATCCACGAGATAGTGTTAAAGATTCCTGAGAATTTTACTGTTCGTTACCGCAAAAGCATGATGATGCTCTATCCAAATCAGGCATTTCATTTCCGGCCGTACTCTTTCGCCACTTATGTTCAATTTCCCTTGCCACATAGTGTTCTCTTCGGGATTGTTTCAGATCTAATTACAGCACTACTGTCTTCTTTCAATTTCCTCTTTTAAGCTTGTGTTCTGAATCGTTAAATAGTCCAAAGAGATTAACAGCCCGAATCTACTGTTTTTTCGATTCCCAGACAGCATTGAGTTACATCCATGGCATCAGTCTTGCTGTCTGTTCATCTTCCATATGTTTTGTGTTCTCTAGCATGTCTCTGTTAAGCTCGTATTTTAACTCTCTGTGCGATTAAGAAGTTTAAGGGGATTATGTTGCTGATTAAAACAATAGTTTCCTTGGAGGTTATTTGTTCGTTCAATAGTATGTGCCGTGTGCCTGGCATGCCTCTTACTGTTGTACAAAAACACTGAATTACTCTTTGACCTGTAATTAGCCTTCCATAAGATCTCATCTTTTCATGAGAAGCTAGGTCGTAATCATGACTGAAGGATTGTAATGACCAATCAAGCCTTCTATTGCTTGAAGAATTAATTTTTGCTTTCGTAAACTGTGCTGTCATAACAATAGATTTCCTGTCTTTTCAATCGCCATTGTAACTCTACTTATGATTGGCTAGACTTTAATTATCTCAACCTGCTGTTGATATTTTCTGTATTTTCTGTACAAGTGCTGCATAGTTACCATTAAATTACTGTCACCATACAGCCATAACAATCTTATTATTATTATTCTCAGCCCATTTTACATTTTAAATTCACAACAAAAATATTTAAATTGGCCGCCAATCTATTCTGCACGCTGTGCTGCACTATTTATTCTGTTGCCATCTCTTAATTTTTCATAATTTTTCCTCCTATACGTGCAGCAAGCAAATAATGTGTACGTGTGTGTGTATATGTGTTAAAACCATAGTTTTTTTTTCTTTGTTCAATTAAATCTTTTTCAAATAATTTGTTTTATATCCTATACAACAACGAAAATGAAATTCATTTTAAACATTCGTTTTTACACACTCTGTCTTGCTTCACTCTTCTCGCATTTTTTTTTTGTTCAACAATAAATGTCAACTGGGGATCATAAACGTCCTTCAAAAACAAAAACAAAAACAAAAAATGAAAATTTAACTGGATTATGACACAAATTCGCACCTTCAACAGTTTTTATGTTAGTAAAACACTGACAGACACTTACACACACTCATACACGCATACATTCATACATTTACACATGCGAGCAGGAGAGTAGGAGTACAAGAGTGCCAGTATAATGCAATCAAATAATATTTTATTAGACAATATAAAATATGTTTGCATGATATGTATGAATGTATGTAGGTGTTTGAATAAGTAAGAGACAGAGAGAGTAAGCGACCATTAGTTGTAAAGGGATAAAATCAAAATGGAAGTAGAAAACATAGAGAGAGAGAGAGAGAGAGAGAGTGTGTAAAATCTATGTCGTTTAGTAGTTGTTACTATTATGGTCAATTGTTTTGTTGGTTAGTTGTTTGTGTATATCTATGTATGCATGTGTGTTCATATTAGTGTTTGTGGTCGTTTAGTATTGGTTGTATAATAATAAAAACATTAAAAGTGCGAAACATAAAAATCATGATTGACAGACATAATGTGATTTGACTTGGTTATGGACTTGTTAAAGGTCTTGTTTTTATTATAATTACAACACTGGCACACATACACACACACACTGACAACCACAAAAAAAAAAATAACAAAAAACACACAATGTTCACACTTGTAGAATGTAATCGAAATCAGAGTTTATGTGTGTGAATTAAAAAATTTCTGTTTCTATTTCCGTACACAGCATGATTAGCGAAATTTGTGCTTTTTCTACATGGTTCCACTGTAAATGTACAAACAAAGCTTGTCACATTTTTTAAAATCTACTCATGTGTTGGCATTTTTTTTTCTCTCTGTTAAAATAATTAAATTGACATCATTTTTGTTCCATTTTTTTTTGCCGGTTTTAACTAAAAACAATCATAATTTTATAGGTTATTGTTTAAATAATAAACAAAAAAAGAAAAAAAAAAAATAAAATAAAAAAACATAACTAAAGAAAATTAATATTGAAAATTATGCATGCACGTTATGCATGCATGTACTGTATGTACACATATTGTGTTTAAGAAAGAAAAAAAAACAAATTTTTTTATGAAAAACATTTGAGACTTTTTAAAGGCTAATTAAAGGATTAATTTTTGTTTTAGTGACAGAGGACTTACATAGTGACTCAGTGTTTGAAAAAACAAATTTACAAAAAAAAATTAAAAGAAAAAAAACAACTCCCTTAATATATAGCTTTCAAAGACTGTTATATACGATTCAAACCCCTAATCAGAAGTCTCCAACAAAGTGAAAAAATATTTCTTCGGCGACTGTCTTTTGACAGATTTCTGGCCAAAAAAAACTCTGAGAGTAAAAAATCAAATCGCTATGAAAAAGTTTCTCAAAAACTCTGTAGTTCGGAATCGACGTTAAACTGCAGGTCCCGTCACTCATGTTTAAAACTAACGCACACAACATTGGTGGTGTGAGAAGCTAGGACGTAATCCTGGCTGAAGGATTGGAATAACCAGTTATGTTGTACATGTGTATACTGGCTAATTGGCTTCATTTCTTAAATACGCTTTGATATCTGCATTGATCTGTAAAGTTCACTGTTTAGTGATGCCATCCAACTCTATCTACCGATGATGGCATTTCATCCGAGATGACCGTGTTAAGGCTTGGGAAATATTGTTTTTAATGCTGGCTTACATATTTACGACGGTAAACAGCAAACTCACTCTCTTCTAGTTTCTTAATATTTCCTTACTGTGTTCAATATTTCTTTTTGTTGAGAGTCCACAAAAACATCCTGAACCAATCTGTCCCTTGTTACGCCAGATAGTAGTAGTACACCATCTCATTGCTTTTATGTTCAGAAGTTTATTTCAATGTAACGTTGTTAAAGTTTTCTAGCATTTGTTGAACGCTAAGTCTTTCACACACCAATTTTAGGTTATAGTGCTCAAAGAGAGCTGCATGATTATGCTACAGTAAAATTCCTTCACTTGTGTGCTAATGATGGAAGTGCAATGTTTTTGAAATCTATCAGAATAGTTCAGTCTATAATGCTGTCGGACTATTGTATTGCCTTTCAGGATTAGGTATCGGCAATATAGGTTGCGGTAGAGAATTATTAGGAACAGAAACGTCTCCAAGCGCTATATTATCATACTTTCTGACAACCAGGCGGCTATCAAAGCACTAAATTTCAACGGGATGAAATCGAAGACGTTGTACTGCTATCACAGCTGTCTCAGTGAGGTAGCGGAACAATGTGATGGCCATCTTATAGGGGTACCAGGACACAATGCAATTACGGGTAGCTTACCGGGTTGAGATATCAAGCTCTTCTCTCCTTACTTCATTAGTTCACCATGTGAAAAGAGATTCTGTGGCCTTTGGAGCAGATAGCCTCAATTTTCTGTTGCGGAACGTGTCGCCCCATGATGGCGAGCTTATCAGTATCGATGGGTATAAAGTATCTCTTCTTCAATTTTAAGAGTTTTTATGAAAAAGCCAAACTGGCATAGTAACCATGTTTAATTGTAATTTTTTTTTCTTTTTTCAATGCTTAACTTTGCATGCAAAAGAATCTTATTGTT
>QOCX01000077.1:362591-379679 GCA_005959815.1 Sarcophaga bullata
TACCTAGAGGAATTTCTCTTCCATTTTATGCTTAAGGTATTCCATTTCATTTCATTATTGTACAGTAATTGATACACAAAAAAAAAATAAAAAAAGAAAATTGAAGAAAAACTCATACTCATCGTTCGAACTGAAATATTTGCTTCATAAATAAATTCTTTTAAAAAAATTTAATATTTTTCTATAAATCCCATCAAAGAGCCAGTCCTGCATGATACCAAATAACCTGGCAAGTGTGTGTAAATGCCAAGATTATTAAAAAAAAAAAAAAAAACTTAAAAACTAATCTTAAAAACAAAAATAACAAAAACTGAAACTAAAATCTTCTAAATGCTCTCCATAAAAATATTTGGAAAACATTTTAAAGCTACTAAAAGATTGCTTAGCTTAAAAAACTAAATTTTCTTTGTGGCAATACTCTACGAACTAAAATGCCGCCTATACAGGCAGCATGTCCACAATAAGTTGGAGATTCTGCTGTAAGGAAGAGAACTTGATTACCAAATGTGTGTATCATCAACTGGGGCATAGAAGATATGGATTGTTAAACTATTGTACGTTTGGAGAACATGACTTCCTACTACTTCGGTCTCTAACAAAGTGGTGTCTAACAGATTGAAATTATTTTGAACCTAATTTCATCTGCCTTTGACCACGACGTCTAGGCAAGGCAAGCTATCGCAGCTAAAAGCTTTGTAACATGACTTGCCGAAAGTTGCCATAGGCGGAGACCATTTGTAGGTCTATTTTGACATCAAAATTAATATCTAATACGGTTATCAAAACATTCCCTTAAGGAAACCAAGCAGGCTCCGGAACAAATCATGCTAAAGCAACAATCTTTTATTAGAGAGTTTAGTCAAGGAGAATGTAGTGGCTAGTGTAGTCTGGTTGGTAGTGTGATGGCTTATTAGACGAGACGACACGGTTCAAATCCTTGGTCAGATATCTTGAAAATTTATTCATTTCAGCAACCTTCTCACAGCAGTTTTCTGTTAAAAGACTAAGAGAGTAAACAGCAGTTGTCATGAAAAGTTCCACACAAAAAGAAAAACTTGCTGTTCGGAATTGATTTTAAGCTGCAGGGCCCACCAGTCAGGGGTAAAATTAATATACGCAACATGATAGATGTGTGATTTCAAAAGAAACCTCATGTTTAGGTTTTGATTTTGATGATCATGACTTTAGAAGTCATGCTCCAAAATCCATGCACAAAAGTAAAGTGATAAAGTGATAGAGTAGCGTACTTTCTACTTGTTTTTCTATTTTCTTTAAAAAATTTTCTTTTAAGAAAAATATTGAAATTTTCATTTAGTTTAAGTCTGTTAGAGTTTCAATTTTTCTTGAGTTTCGGTTTCAGTTTTTCCTCTTTTTTTTTTCTCTTTTTAAGTTTGCAGGAGGAAGCAGGTTTATTGTTTTCAATTAAACTCTGATAAATGCTTGTAAGTTTTTGAGTGACTGTGTGAGGAAATGAGTGAATGAGAGTGTATGTATAAAATAAAGAAAAAAAAAGAAAAAAAAGAAAAAAAATAAATTTTTTTGATTTCTTTTTTGAATATTTTTGAAAAAATTTTTTTTAAACTGCTATTTGATCTTTAGCCCAACTTAGTTAATTTGTTCTTGTTATAGTTGGTGTTGTTGTTGTTGTTGTTGTGTTTTAAAGTACCTGTCTACATATACACACCCATACACATACATTTTTGTTATCGTTGTATACGTATCGTGTTGCATAACTTGTTCAATGAACGTGTTGTTGCAGGTGGGGCCAAACAATTGTAGATGTTGGTTGTTCTTGTTGCTGCAGCCCTAAACAAATTCCAGTAGCAACTACTACTACCTCTACTACTACTAGTTGCAGATGATGCCTCATGTTGTTGAAAGAATTAAAAAAAAAACAACAAAACGAAAGGAAAAAAAATATTGTATTGCCCTATGCCTCCTTAGCTTCCTTGCTTACTTTTTTTCTGCTTTCACGCTTAACGTGTTTTATTTATTATTTTCACGCTGTTGTTATAGTAGTTGTTGCTGTTGTTGTTGGGGTGTTATTGGTTTCAAGTTTTGTTTTTTTTTTGCTTTGTTCTCTCACCATTGTGTGCATATGTTGTTATTGTTGTTATGCCTGTGTATTGTTATGTTACGTTACGTTACCATTTGCCATATTTCTTGTTTTCGTTTTCATTTTCTTCTATCTTTTAATGGCAAACCGTTAAATGGAAGGTGGTACTGAATTCCTTACCAAACAAATGGATCAATTAACGTGTTTCTTTTGCTTCTTCTTCTTCTTCTTCTTCCTTTTTGTTTTTGTGCCGGTTTTTTGTTTTTGTATAATTGTAGTGTGTTATCTGCGCTAAAAATTGAATTTAATTTTCAATTGAAATTGATTATATAAGTATTCCTTTTTATCTCTTATCTTTCTTTTAAAATTCACACACACACACACACATATACGCAGAAATGCTTTGGATATGTAGGAGACATGCATACAGACACAATTGAATTGAATTGAAGTCATAGGATACAATTTAAATAGTAAATGATATACAATCTGAATGAGAACGAGAATAAAATCGTAACAGAAGTAAAACAATAAGATATTCATTCATTCAGATACACACACTTACATAGGCTGCACTTACACTGAGAAGAATTTTTTTGATTCTCTTGATTCTCTTGATTCTAATCCAAATATTGTTAATTGACCTTTGGTCGAATGTTCTAGATTCTCGAACTGTCACCGTGCTTTAAATTTTCCAGCAATTGGAATACTACAACTAAACTGTGTGAATCTATCGATGTAAGGGTCGCTGATTACATTTCGATCAGAGATTTCATTCTCTTTCTTTCGATTACAGGGCTCTATACGAGCAAAAAGGCCATTAAGCCACTTAGGACATCAAATCGGTATTGATGTACTTTACGTTCCATATTGAATAGCACATTTTGTAAGGATATTTAAGGTTGTACTCAGCAAAGAATGCCAGGCTGCGATTAAGCTCCTAAAAACTATAATTTCAGAATTCAACGTTTTCGAATTCTGTTCTGAAACTGAAGTCTGTCTGCAGACATTACTGTTGACTAGCATTTAGAGACATCCCTATCCACTGCACGATATCAGTACCCGTTTTCGATCATCATGTTGTAAGGAAAATGCCTGGAATGAATACAGATTACATTGAGATGGCCTTTGGTTTGTTCTTGCACAAACCGATTACTGTAGTAGTGTTCATTCTGATATAATGACTATAAAGACTAATGATGTTTGAATATGATGTCATATCATATGGATATAGGCTTTACTGATAGTCGCCGTAGTCTGGTAGGTAGTGTGTCATCTTATTAGACGTGAAGGCACGAGTCCAACCCCAGATCAGACACGTCGAACAAAACGAAATCGTAAAAATTATTTCTGTTGACAACTTCCTCTAGCAAAAACTCTAAGAATAAATGCAAATGCCACTAAAAGCTTCTCACAAAATCTATCGTTCGAAGTCGAATTTAAATTGTAATGACCATTTAAGCAAGTAAGAGTGATGAAACTCATTCTCAAACATCGTACATTTTAACACAATACTGGTCATTCGATTCATTAAGAAATTCTATCGCCTCTAGTGCCAAAAAAGTTCGAATTCTGGCGCTATGTCGGTCATCATCGAAATTAAAAAAAAAAAGTTTCGAATTGATTTCGAACACAGTTTTCTTAAAGTGTTTTCTTTACTTAAAATTTATTCACACATAAATTAATGTGTGCTATGCATGTAATTGTGTGTGTGAGTATGTGTATGTTTGTGTATGGAGGAGGTTCTAGACAAGCATTGTTTCCTTTTTCGTGAAATTTTAACAAATTAATTGCACACAATAAATCGTGGTAAATTTTCTAACGAATAAGTAGATCAAGGAGCTTCATTGTGTTTTTTTTTATTCCACGACTGATACTACTACAGCTACTGCTACTGCTGCTCTTGTTGTTGCTACTAGTGCGGTTGTCATTGTTGTTTTTATTATTGTTGTTTTAGTCTCTACTTTTTTAACCCTTTATCATGCGAAGAATAATGAAAAGAATTTTGTAAAGAAACCGGAAAACTATCGAAAAGAAAGTGTTAACGAAACGAAAACAAAAACAAAAACAAAAAACAAAAACAAAAAACAGGAATAAAAGTGTCAGTGAAAACAAAAGAAATAAAACTTACGGGCGATGATGGGTACAATTTATAAAGTTTCTACTTTTCTGTTTTTGTTGTTGCGTTCTTTCTGTGTGTATGTGTTTCTTATACTTTTTGCATGAGTTTAATAAGATTCCACATGCAAAGTTCCTTTAAATCCTTACAAACAAACGAACACACACATGCAGAGTACATATAGAGAAATTCATTTCTATAGATAAGCCATAGTTGTTATAAAGAATTACTCACACTTATACTCTACTCCCCATGCTTTCTCACTTTCACGAACACCATACACGAACACTACACACACATATACATACTCTTAAGGCACACAAGAAGTTATAAATATGAGTAGATTTATTTGTAACTGACACCTGAAACTGATAACAACGATGAGCACAATATGATTGTGAGAATGAGAATTTATGCAAACACACACACACACACGCACATCATCGATACACTGCATATAACATGTAACGTGTAGATGTATGTATGTATGTAGACATTAAATATATGCCTGGTTAAACACATAATCAAAATAACATACGAATATAATGGTGTGTGTGTGTCGTGTCGAAAGAGTGTATATTTGCGTGTCTTCGACTGTTCAATGTTGATCAACAAGGCACAGTGCGGCGGATTAATAGAGATTTCAATTAATTACTTTTGAAATGTGAATTCATTAATATTATGTGGAGAAAATACAAAAAAAGGAGAGGAAAAAAACAGGAAAAACATGGAAAAAAAACACGCTGCCTTTTGCCATAAAAACTGGGATTATTTTGTAAATTTTTTTCCTTGTATCGTGTCGTTCATGTTCAGCACTAAAGAGAAGAGTTTTCAAGAGTTTCAACATTAAGTTGTAATAAAAATAAATTACAAAGTTTTAAGCCCCTTTTTAATAATTGACTTCTTGTTCTCTTTCTCTCTCTCTTTCTGCCCCGGTTTTGACTTCTTTAATGTTTTATTAAAGAGATCTTGTACTTGAATAACTTGGTAAAGCCGTGGCAAACACATTTCTTTTGAAACCTTTTTTTTTTTATATTTTTTTTTTTGTTTTTTGTGGAGTTTCCATACTGAACTGAAGAATTATTATAAATTAATGCCCCAGAGATCTCAGTTGGCTTTTCACTGACTGATTTTAAAGAAAGTTGGCACGTGATTGAAAACAGTCGACAATATCCCTCTCCGCATTGTTTTTGTTTTTTTTTTCTTTCAGCATTTCTAGCCAATAATTTTGTGCCATAAAAGGGTTCTTTGGTACCATCAGTGATTCCAGTTTATATGAGAGCAGTAAACACTAAAGTCGCCGTAGGTAGTATGTTGGCTTATTAATCTAGAAATTTCTAAAAAATTTAATTGAAATTTATTCTCCAGCAATCATCATCGATTATAAAGTAATTGTTTTGTTTAAGAATTTATTAAACAAATACAACAATATTGTTATTATCCATTTAAAGTAAAAGGAAAAGAAAAATGAAATTTGAATTTCTCTTTGCATTTCCGCTCACCGCTCAAGTGGAAATTGAAAGAAATTTATTATTTTTCCTAGTAATTTTTCAAATAAAACAGATTTTTAATAAAAAAAAAAAAACAAATAAAGAAAGTTTATAAACAATCACTTGTGTTTGTTTTTGTTGTTGTTTTAAAATTATTATGAAAATAAATATCAAAACCGGATTTAATTGTTCCGAATGCAAAACTCTAAACACTGTGCCCAAGAGTCTAATGCACAACTTTTTAGTTTTTGAGATTGAGAAGAATTTTTCTATTATTTTATCAGGATGCATAAGTGTGTGTGTGTGTGTGTGTGAATAAATATGCAATAAACTATTCACAATTGTTTTTCTTGCATAGAAAATAAAATAAAAATTAAAATAAAAATAAAAAAACAAAAACAAAAACAAAAAAATAAAGAAAGAAAGAAAAGAAAAAAGTAAAACCAACTACTTGTACCATGTAAATATCTATTCTATGAGTGTGTGTGTTACATACACACATGTATGTGTCAGAACATGCAAGTTTGGTTGCTTGCTTATGTTTTTTTCTTTTTTTTTTTTGCTTCGTCTTCTGCATTTTTTATAACCTTTTTCTCCTTCTCGTATCTTTTTTCTTTTCCCCCATTTTTTTTTTATTTTTTCTTTTGTAAGGCGTTATTGTGTGTTTAAGAAGAATAAGTTAAAACTTATTGTTAAAAGAATTAACTACGCTCATAAACACAATACAAATACACCCTCACATACACACACACTCATATATTCCACATAACCGTAGAAAAAGACAAAATTTTCAAAATACAAATACGACGGCTACTACATACATACACACGCTCAGCAACTTATTTGTCTGAACAAATCTTCCATAAACGAGCAAATGGTAGTAAAAGTGAGAGTGTGTCGTATGTGTGTGTGTGTGTGTGTGTGGGTGTTAGTGTTAAAAGTTGGAATAAGAAAATGAAATAAGGAAAAAGTAAAACGAAAGAAAAAGAGAAAGAAGAAGAAAAACTTTTAATATATTACATATTAAACATGAAACCGTATGTGCATTATACTCAACGATGTTAACTTAAATTTTGGAGAATTTTTTTTTTCAGAAAAAAACTTACAGCAAGCGTTGGCTAAGTAGTAATGAAATGTGAAAAAGCCGTTTACTTTAAAATGTTAAATACTTGGTTGCCTACATTTTTGTGGCAATACATGAGAATTTCCAGAATATTGTATCCTTCAAACAAATTAGAAATACATAGTCTGTGTAACAGCGAACGTCTTTAAGATAGGGAAGATATTCATCTGTTAGCTCTTGAAATACTTAAAAAATAGAAACCATGAAGAAAACTTATAACGTCTCTGACAATAACATGAACTAGCACTCGATTTAATTGAGTGCAACTTTCTCTCAGCAGTTTTCTGGCAATTCTGGCAACTCTGAAAGCGAAATAAAATTGCCATGAAAAATTTCTCGAAAATCTGTCTTTTAAAACTGACTTTAAACTGTAGGTGTTGGGTAAAATTAGCACATCCAACTAAGGTGCCATAAGAAACCTGATTGTAATTCTGACTAAACAGTTGTAATGATCAATTAAAAAGAAAGAATAACAATTACCTCCTTAAGGCAATAATCGACCCAAAATTTACTAGAGGCACAGGAACTTTTAAGCTTAAAGCCAAAAGCTTTGTAGTTATTGAGTGTTGCAAATGACTTAACAACTTCAAGCTCTTTCAAGATATAAAACAGGGGTTGTTTACTCATAAGCAATTCGCCTATAGTTTCCGTTGGTCATTTCTCTAAGTGGCTTAGAAGCTCAGCAATTCGTTAGCTGTTGCTGTAATTGCATTTCGAATTGGCCATTTCTTGTTAGCTGATCAATATTGTACAATAAACGGAATGTATGCATGTGTGTTCAATTGTGTGTGTAACATCGTTTAAATTATGGAAATGGACAGACGATAATATAAGTAGATACGCACACACACATAAACCTTTAATATGGTAAATATTATACAAAAACGTGTGTGTGTGTGTGTTTGTGCATATGATGTGAATCTTCGAATGTATTGTGTATTGATATGTGCTATATAAGTGTAGGTTTGTATATATATATGCCTGCATATATATATGTATGTATCGATAATACGTACACAAACACACACACACACACACATTAGCATGCAGTGTATGATAGGAAAAGCATTGTTAATACTGTAAATGACAGTTATGTGTAGAACAATACATTGATTCCAATACACACAATATATAAACAAAATCTACATGGCGATATAAATTATCTTTAGAGTGAAAGGGATTGAGAGAGAGAGAGGGTGAGAGAATATTAAAGTATAAATGCATATGAACAAATACTTATGTACATATATACATATACATATACATATATGCATATGTAAAGATGTTCGTATTAAATATAAAATATAAATGAGTGTTTATATCGTATGCCATACTAGCATTATATAGACAGAGACTATAATTGTCCACATATACGTTAGGTATGTTTATATGTAATTATGGGTGTAAATGCATATAGGAATGTGTGCGTGTGTATATATAGTATTTGTATGTACATGATATACTTCATTTAACGGCCTTAATTGTTTCTAGAAATGTAGGACAACGTTTAGCTTTTTATTTATCTGCTGGCAAAGAGTCTATCTTTTCTTTTCTTCATCTTGTTGTAGTTGTTAGTTGTTGTTGTTGTTGTTGCTTTTTTTTTTTTGTATGTAAGAAGTTAATGTCTCAGTGTGTCATACAAATTGAGATTATTTCTCTTCTTCTTTCATTTCATTTTATATCTCGCACTTCATTTTCTCCTACTTTTCGCCGTTTTGAATTCAAGAAAAATTCTGAAAAAAAAAATTCTTTAACATCGACGACGACAACGACTACGATAATAGTGTTGCTGTTGATGATGATGATGACGACGATGTTGATAAAGGATAAAGAAGGCGGCAATACAGAGCCACAAGCGATTGGCAAAAGTATACGAAAGACTAGTAGCATCGAAATCAATACTAGCAGCAGCAGCAGCAGCAGCAGTAGCAGCCAGTGAAGCAGCATTAAAAATGTTGATTTTCTTTAATTTTGTCTCGGCATTACAAAGATGAACAACATCAAAGTAACTCCTAGCACAATTATTATTGGACATTTAAAGAAATAACAACAACAACAGAAACAACAACAACAGCAACCACAACACAATCTTGTCAAAACACATTCTTTCATTCCATTTCTGCGTTGGTTCGTTCATTCACTTTCATTTTCACTTCACTTCACTTCACTTCACATCGTTTTATAAGAGTGGTGGATGGAAGTGCCATCATTGCTGGCTGGTGTTGTTAAAAATTTTTCGTTTATTTTTGGTTGTTGTTGTTGTTTTAAATTTTTTTTTTGTTTTTTAATATTTTAAATGATGTGGGTACAAAATAATAACAACAACAATAACATAACGAATTGTTAATGAACAATTAACATTAAAAACAACAACAACAGCAACAACAAACAACAACAACTGTAAGAGTAATAACAACAGTAGCATTTATTAAGCATTAAAATGGTTGTGTAATGTAAATTAAAAATGCGAATTGGTTGTGGTTGTCGCTGTTTTGACTGCCTGTCTGTCCGTCCCGAGGCAGGCGTAACGGTTAAAAAATAAATGTAATTAATGCTATTCCTCGTACTTCTTCGTTTTTGTGTTGTTTTTATTTCTTTCTCTTATTTTGCCAAATTTGTGCATCGCGTAAGTAAATGTCAAAGAAATTTTCTGTGCGTCCTTTTTCTTACTTGATCTTATCGCATCACTTTTCCTTATGTTTTCTTTGTAATTTGTTTGCCAATTAAGTGTGGCACACAGTATTTGAGGTAAATTTTTCTTAAATTATCGCACCTTTACCATATTGTAGGGTGGGGTAGGCATACAAGGAAGAAAAAAACAAAATCTGATTATCGCTGATTATTGTGCAGTGCGTAGTTTGGTGTGTTCTAATCCTATAAACAGGAGACTTAAGCTGGTACCATAAGTAACAGATATGCTTAGGCTTAGGAAACAGCTAACAGTTGTTGTTAGTGTATCTTGGTTCACAATAAAGTCGTAGAAATAAAATCTGATTTTCCATCATACCTCCTTTTCTATTTAGTTGTACTTGATAAATTTTACGAATTGTAATCCAAGCATTGGATTAAATTAGGCTCGGTAGAGTTATCACACATAAAAATACGTGGGACTTTCATTTGGAGAAGTTTTGCTAGCATATTGTAGAATAGTGCACTAGCTTAAGTCATCCAAACGTAATTCTGTATCGAGCAACTTTTTTTTATCATGAAGTCAGATAGTATCGTGAGGAATGTCAAGAATGTAGGGCATAGCATTCTCACACACGATCGAGCGAGTGCAGGGTAGTGGCATGTTAAGTGATAAACAATTTCTTCACAACCCACCCCCTCCACCGAGCCATAAGTTCTGCAAGAATCTATCAACTATCCCACATTTATGCAGTGCCCCATGTAGAAAGAGACCACATCATAATAAATGTCTAGTGGGAAGAGAAATATCTGCTTTGTGTTTCCTGACATACGGCAGAATCAGCTCGATCTACTGTTCGAAGAGGTCCTCTGTTCTCTCCATGAAGCGTTAGCCAAGTTGTGGAATATTTCCCCTTTTTTCAGTCTAATCGTAGACAAACCGGTCCTTGTGTGTATTGCGAATGTGGTTCAAGTTGTGGTCATTGTGCCTGTCACACAGTTCCCAGTTACTTTGATGCTTTGATGTCCAAAAGGGACTTATTGGGTGTCTGGCTGTTCACGTACACAAGTATAATCACAGGGGCTATTCAGTTACTGAGCAGCCAAGTAATGTTCATGAGGACAGCTATGACTTCCGCCTGGAGGACATGTTTATAATATTCAAGTTCTCTATGTACACAGTTCTCTATAAACACATCCTGTTTTTACATAAAATCACAATTCTAAACACCTAATGATTTAAATACTCGTCCACTTCATGTCAGCCTAAAAATGTTTCATTGAACTATGTTTAGTTGGAGCCTACAATCTGCATCATAAACAGCCTACTAAGCCAACAGATTCATCGGATCAAGTAGTGGTGTTTGCTAAGCAAACTAATTTCCAAGCTCCAATGTATAGTTGACAATCGAGGCCATGTTGAACGACCATAAACGACCACATGATTAAGAAACGACTGCGAAAAAAAAACACCAAAAACCCAACATTTTTAGCCAAAGTCAAAGGCCAATACTCTCTAATAAGTTTGTATGTAGTTTTCAATTAATAAATAATAAAGCCTTTGTTCGGCGTAGGGTGTATCAATTACTTAATGAAAGCAGTCCCATGATGTATTTGTGCTTTATTAAGCACATCATCTTCAGTGTTTTTGGATCACAGCATGTGTTCTTCAAACAATAAATGCAGTAAAGTTAACAACAGCAATAATGGCAATGACAACAAAGAAATCGAATAGAATACATACTTACATACATATAAAGCCAATTATATAAGTATGATATATGCACACGTATGTACAAGGAAAATTTCCTTTCTCTACCCACATGAACTGAACGGGAAACCAATCAAACGCACTCTTAAGGATGCTGAGAAATGTTGTCTGTTGGCCGCCAACTGTGTACTGGGTGTTATATTAAATAGTATGACGACCATAACTATGACAATGAAAATGAAAATGAAAATGAAAATGGCAATGAAGATGACGATGACGATGACGATGTCGATGGCGATAAAGATGAGAGGACAACTAACTGTAAATAGCGTTTATTTTATTGACATGCTAGCGGAGTGGAGTTTAAAACCATCATGTAAAATTGGAACAAACCACAAATGCGATTATATCCATACACATACACACGAGCATAAATAAGTATGTATATGTCACTTGTATATATATATATATATATATATATATATGTATGAGCATGCATGGACGTATGTGTAATCATATTGAAACTCCTCATATCGATGGCTTATGTGCTTCTATATTAGCATGTGGCATTTTAAAATGATTTAAAAAAACTTTGAAAACTTTTATTCTCTCACTCTCTTGCTGGGCAATAAAATAAAAAACAAAAACACAGAGAACACAACAGTCAATAACAATGGCAAGTATAACAATAACAAAAGGAAATCCAAAATTATTTTATGACATGAAAAAACAAAAAAAAAAAAGAAGACAATACAGAGAACATTTTTAACAATTGTTTTATATTGTGTGTGTGTGTGTGTGTGTGACATTCAAGAGGATTATAGAGTAACAAGAACAAGAAAAACAAAAATTACTTTATTGTATTTGATTGTGTTATAAATCTTTTTAAAACAACAACAACAACAACTACAACAATGAAGCAATAAAACAATAATAACAACAATTGAAGAAGTAAGAGAATCTATCCTACAGACAAAAACACATACAAATACAAATGTGAGTGAGAGAAGGACAGAGGCAGAGAAGGAGATAGGCAGAGAAGAAGAGAGAGATTTATTCTTCTCATTTTATTTTTTGTAATTCAATTACGTTTACAAATCAAGTTCAAAAAGTAAAATTTTATATTATGGTTATTGTTATTATTGTTGTTCTTGTATTTGTTGTTTGTGATGTTGTTGTTCTTCAAAGTACGCGTAAAAGTATTTTATTATCGTATACGTTTATCATCTATTTACACAGACACACACTCATAAATAGCCGTAGACAGTAGATGAACATAGAAAAATAGACAACAAAAAAGACGAGAAAAAAGAACAAAAAAACAAAGAAGGTATAGGAAGAGGGAACACCTTAAATGTTTAGATGTTTTCATATGAGTGTTGTTGTATGTGAAAATGAACATGCAAATGTGTAGGGTGAGACGTGTGTAAGTGTGCATAAGTGTTTGTATGCGATGTACTCTGTTGGAAACTTAATATTTTTTAATACAAAAGAATGCATAGAAAGATCTCTAAAAAATAGAAAAAAAAAGAAAAAAATAAACAGAAAAAACAGCGAAAAATCGTTTAAAACGAACACAGTGCGACAAGTAAGTATAGGTACAGCGGAGAGCATTTTGTAGAGATTTTTATTTTTTAAAAGGGTTTTGTTATGTCACATCGTTTGTGTACAGTGAGTGGAAATATTCTCTATGACCAGGATTTTAAAAAAGATGCAAAAAACTATCCTCCAAAATGTTTAAAAAATATCAATTAAGGGGTTAATATATTTCCTATGAGGCATTGGGATTTTTTGGAAAACTATTTCCAAAACAAAAACAAACGAAATTTAAAAAAAACAAAACATCTTTGCAGATGAATCTAATTTTCGTCTTGGTGGCTCTGCTCTTGGGGCTCAGAAAACCTACACGTGGTCTTACAGAAGTCAATGCACCTATTACAAGTGACTGTTTGGTGCGGCTTGTGTAGTGGAGGCATTATTGGCCCATATTTCTTTGAAAATGAGAACACCGCAACTATTAAGGTCAATGTAGGTCAATATTGCACCATAATAACCGATTTTTTTTTTGTATTCGCTCTTTATGATATTGATGTGAACGATATATGGTTTCAACAGAATGATGCAACTTGCCATACATCTCATAACACAATCGTTTTATTTGATGCTTGTTTATTTAGACGAAATGGTGAAATCAATTGGCCGCCAAGAATATGAATTTGGACACCATTGGACTATTTTCTGTGGGGCGTCATTAAATAAAAGTCTTATGCCGAAAAATCAGAAACAATTGAGCATTTGAAGGCTAACATTTGTAATGCCATTGCCGAGATACGAACCCATACACTCGAAAAAATGCACGAAAATTAGTGCGATCAAGTGAGGTACTGTGTGGCCAGCCGATACAACACATTTAAAATGATCAATACTAGGCTGAAAAACATTGTTCCAAAATGTTACCGAAATTGCTCAAATAGTTCTTGCTGGTTGCCAGATGGAAAAAAAAGTGATTTCGAGAAAAACGTGTTTAAGTTGCACATATCTGTACGCGTTGTACTATCTTGAGTTTTTCTCCTTCTTTTCGTATTGTTTAATGAGGAAGAAGAAGATTCCTGCATTAATTCTAAGGCTCTAAAGTAACTGAATTTGTAAAAAATATCGATTTTTTTTTGGAAAAATTAAAAAAAAAAATATTTTCCACATTTTCTTTTAAGTTTAGTTATTTTGACATTTCATTAGTATTTCCTCCTTTTTTGTTTGTCTTTGTAAAAACAGTTTACAGTACCGTACTGTACCGATTGTTTTCATCAAATTCGTTTTTGTTTCATTTGAACATTTACGAAATGTTTGTGTATGAAAATTGCTCATTAGGCATGTTGATTAGTGCAATACAGTTTCATTTGGACTACTTAACTGGCTGTTGTTCTGGTTTTATTCAAATTTTTAAATTCTTAATTAAAATGAAATATGAAATGATTGGTGTTGTATAATAACTATTCAGTTTTCAGTTTTAAGTTTTCAGTTCTAAGTTTTTTTTTCATTCACAATTACTCTTCAATCGTTTCGTGTGGTTGCAATAACATTTTTAAACAGTAAATTCGTTTCATTTGAATGAAAAAAAAAATGAAAAAAACTGAGAAAAACTTATATTTGTTGTTATTTTTGGTGTTTAAATTGCAGAAAATTTAATTTTTTTAAACTGTGAACTTGCTCCTTCTCTTTCTTTCTCTTACTCGCTCTGTTCTACTCACTCTCTGTCTCTTTCTCTCTCTCTCACTCTATGTTATTAAACAATAAAATGAAGAGTAAAACAAAAATGTGTAGAATAAAACAGAAAAAAGAAAAATTATGGAAATTTAATTCGCTTCAAAAACTTCAATGCTTCAGAATTTATAACAAAAAAATCCTGTACGAGTGTTACTTAGAATAGAGTAGAGCTCTAATATCCTTCTTCAATATTTCAAGCCAATTTTTGCAATTATTTTTAACAATTATTTTTCAATTGCAATGATTTAATTTAATTAAAATTAATTACGGCAAACACTTGAAATCGGAAAATACCAGAAAATGAGGAAAGACAGAGAAAAAAAAATAAGAAAAGAAAATCAAATTCAAAGAATAACACTTAAGAACTTCTAGAGAAATAATTATTTACTCTCTCTCTCTCTCTCTCTTTTGATTTGTTCTTAAGGAATTTTTCTATTTTTCTATTCTAACATCGTTATTATTTAAGAAATTGAAAGGTAAGTACTGACTCCACATGCAGGAAAGAATAGAAACGATGCACAGTGATTTCACTTGATGCTTTCTTATTCTTTTTCCAATAAAATTGAAGGGGTGCTGCTAGATCATTGAAAATGACCACGCCCATCTCACATCGCCCATATAATTCAAATCGATATGACAGCTACATATGCTTTTCAGAGTAAATTGCATATGCTTTTCGTTTGCAGGCCACTTTTTTGAAAGTCTTACTGTATGCTACAAGGAGTATGCATACCAATAATTCTATTTAAGCCTGTAATGAAGAAATTTCGAATTCACAACCCTTATTTTCAACGTTTATCTTTAAAATTACTTCCAAATTATTCGTTTTGTAGCAATATTCGTGACCTTTTTCAAAAAAGTTTGTTCAGCGATGATGGAAATCGGTTGAGGGCTTGTTTATTTAAAGGATAGACTTTCATTCATTTATTTGATACTAAGAATACTTCTTTTTATCCTTTGAAAACCGCTAATGCGGAATTTTTTAAGGCCATTTAAATCCCTCATTATCGATTAAACTGTATAGCCAATCTAAACAATTTTATTTCTTAAATTAATAAAAATTTGTTCTCTATAGAACATCATTATTTGACTTGTCAAAATTCTTTATTGAAAGAATTGCTTTTTTGCAATCATAAAAATCACGGTGCGATGGAAATGAAAACGAAATGAAAATGAAAACTAAAAGAGAAAATTAATAAAAAAAAAAATTGTGAAAAAAATAAGTGAAAAAGTAATAATAAACTTAGAATCTCAATGAGCAAATCAATTATAATGAAAATACTCTACTGTTAGCATACACTCACAACGCCTACATACATATGTTGTATGCTGTGCATGTATAATCAGAAAGGCTCTCACACATCTACCCAAAAAAACACTTACAGCGAGTGTAAAACAAGTATTATCCGTTAAAGTGTCATTAGAGCAGCACTATATTATGCAGCAACAACAAATGGCAACAGCAACATTGCGATAACGTTAACGTTATTAATGTAAAAAGAGCGTAAGTCAATACTCATATCTATGCATATAGACATGTGTGTATGTGTGAATGTACGCCAATGCTTGTGGCAGTATACGGCTGTGAATGAATTTGTTGGGCTCTATGTGTGTGTGTATATGCTGTAGTTAACTAGCATTAGACAAAAGAGACTAAAGCAGCACCTTATGTGCACGAGAGCGTGTTGGATATTCAAATTTACAACACAGCCACTTTAACAATTACATACACACACACACACACTTACAAAGCAGAAGCAGCTCAAATACTCACACTCAGGGTATAAACCTACTATCTAATACCTGTACAGTTAATTTCACACTTGTATGCCTATGTGTGTTTGCATGTGACTGTCTATGTGTGTGTGTGTGTGTGCGAATGTGGGTTATAAAAGCCTCCATAAAATAAATGCTAAATTTCGTTATAAAAGAGGCGGAAATTAATTACAAATCAATTTAGCAAAAGATTATGAAACATTTTTTGTTTTTGATAAAAGCCTAGGCAAAAAAAAGAAAAAAACCAACAACAACAACCCATAAAACCATAAAAAGCAAAAAATGTTATAAAAATTAATCAGCCACAGAAAAAAAAAGAACACAAAGCAACAACAACAAAGGTTAAGTTAACTAGAATTATGGTCTTATTTGTTGTTGTTGTTTTTTGTTTGTGTGTATGTGTTAATTTAAAGCAAATTTTTACCATCAATAATCATTTGCTTATTAAAAAACCAGAGAAAAGAGAAAAAAAATCCAACAAATCCAATTTGGCTGTGTGTCGTCCTGAACACTTTGTGGTGTTTTTACAGCAAATTTCACTGGCATTCCAAATTATAAATTATGGTTGATAAAATTGTTTCTTTTCCAAAAGTTGAACAAACTTTTACAAAAAGACTCTCTCACTTGGGAACATAGACTTCAGAGAGATAATTCCATTTTAATCTAATCTATGAAAATCGTTTCATTGGAAAGCGGTAGTATTTCTGAAATCAAAGGTTAAGGTTAGGTTAGGTTGAAATTGGCAGTCGCCTTAAAGGGCAAAGCTTTAAGATCTCATTGTAACACCGATCTTATTCATTCCGTCATGTTGGGAGTCATGAGTGTTTACTGTTAGTTATTATTTAATGCAACTGTCCGACCGAAACTGACTACTTTTGGAAATATTTCTGTCAAATGGTCAAGATAGCAGAGCCAAATTGC